>VDFB02319280.1:0-30814 GCA_007258455.2 Sequoia sempervirens
CAAAAGGGGGACAAAGCTCCGAAACCACCGAAACTTAACCAAACTTTGACGAAACCTTGGCAGTTCATTTTAGCACATCAAACACATCCTAGATCTAGAAAAGGGTGACCCCAAAGTCAAAATTGAGGAAACGGGAGCGACGGGGGTCCACGGACATTTCCAAACAGCCAAGGAGGAAGGGAACTCCAGAGGGAAAGTTTCGAAACCATCGAAACTTAATGGAACATCAACAAAACCTTAGCAATTCACTTAGGGACCACAAACATATCTCAGATCCACCAAAAAGTTGGCCCCAATGTCAAAAACATGGAAACCGGACCGGCAGGGGTCTACGGATATTTCCAAAACAGCAAAAGAGGGACGAAGCTCCGGAACCACCGAAACTTACCCGAACGTTGATGCAACCTTGGCAGTTCATAGAAACACCCCAAACACACCCTAAATCTACCAAAAAGTTGTCCCAAAAGCCAAAAATGTGGAAACTGGACCGACAGGGGTCCACGGACGTTTCTGAAACAACCAAAGCAAGACAAAAGGCAGAAAGGGTATGGATGACTTTATTTCTTCGCAAATTTGAATACCCCAAGTAGGTGAATTTGGGTAGGGGAATTCGATCGTTTTGAAGGCACATGACCAATTTGGGCTTGGAAATGGGGCACACAAAACAAGACAGGGGCAAAGCGGCATGTCGAGAACAAAAGAGGTCCACGCCTCACGGCCCGGCGTGTCTAAGTATGCACAATAAATGAAAGCGCATTCGGCTGGGGAAATGCTCGAGAGCATTTTGATGACAAACTGGAATCACGAACCCAGAATCTCTGGTTTCAACCTTCACGCTAGGGCAAACAAACCAAAAACCCAACCAAAGGATCAAAACCATTAGCCAGCAGCCTTGATGCGGTAGAAATCAGAAGTGTGTGCAATTGCGTTAATTCCCATTCTTCAGTTGCTACAGGAACCCAAGGTCTGTTCAGTTAATCTATGTAGTTTATTCTAACTCCAAAAGCATCAGGGACATGGCCTCACTGCCAGTCAGGCGTCCATAGCCCCGACGAGGGTTATCAGCGGCGATTCTGCGAACATTGCCCGACCCGAGGAAGGTCCATAGCCCGATAGAGTTGCTCAGATACCCCTGAAAAGTTTTAATTTTTAATTTTTTCTTTATTTCTTTCTTTTCTCTTTTCAGCTCTTCTATTTCAACCCGCAAGCATTGAAGCTCGTGCTCAGGGCTGAGAATCACAGTAGCGCTGGAGCAGAATTTTAGATTTTTCACTTAACTAGACTTCACAAAACGCCCTATAGTGACCGTCGAATTCCTAAGATGTGTAAGAGCTATAAGATTTCAAAATGTACATCAAAGTCAGACTAAACCAACAACTTATCCTCTTTGAATTAAACACCCAGATCGCTTGACACTAATAGAAGACCTTCACCATCCACTCTGAAGACTTGATTAGAGTTTGACAAAGAAATACGTAGAACAACCCCAGGCGATAAGTATGGTTGTTGTGCGCACAAATGTGCCTAGCTAAAGGCAAAGGGATCCCAAGCAAAGCAGTAACAAAACAAAAGAAAACAAAAAGAAACAAACAACCTACAAAGCAAGCAACCAACATCAAACCAACTAACCTAAGGAAAGCAAGAAAGCGGGGTATTTACAAGAAACCTATACTACTCAAAAACGAACTATGTACAAAGATATTTACAAAGCACTATGTTCAGGCACGACAAACCAACATTAACATTCATTGGATTTCGTAATGCATGCACGAGCAAACAGGCAATCGTTATTGTTCTTAACCATGCAAACTTGTCTTTATATTGTGAAAAAGGAAATTCAATGTTGCAGCACTCAAGTTCAATTATGTCATCATGAAAAATCAGCAATTAAGGAGGCTCGCCAAACCCATGGTTAATCCATAAACATGTTTGTTTTCCCTCATTCCCATAATCAAAATAATAAGTGCAATTATGAGAAATAATAGGGGCAAGGAAGGATAAAACCTGGATGTCGTCACACGGAGGTGGCAGCGTTGGATAGTCGAGAGTAAGCATAACATCCTTGATCGTTGCATTGGCAGCCTCGGGTAGGCGCGGTGGAGGGTGCAGCACTGTGGACCTTAAGCTTGCATAAGGCTGGGAGGACGGGGCAGGAAATAGCTCTTCCAAGTTGTGAGCAAGATCCACAGTCCCAATTGGTTGTTCTTGAAGGAGGAACACCTCATCTGCCTTGGTTTCCGTTGCTAAAACCTCTTCTTGATTGCTGTCTTCAAGGGGCAGCCTGCTGTCCCATCTCCTTTCCCATGTGTGAGCCTTATTTTTGTGATGTTCAGTGTCATGGGATGATGACATATGTGAATCTATCATATTGCAACTCTTTGGTTGTGAAGGAAAATCTGCAAGGATTGAGGCGGAAGGACCCTCAGTTGTAGCCCACGGTTGACCAAGCTCGTCATATTTGTTGGCAGCCATCGAAACACCTCCACCTTTATCTTCTTCCTTTTGTTGTTCATGTATCTCCTCATAACGCCCACTTGTTTCCTCTTGGTCACTATCGCTGTAAATGGAGAAGGAGCTCCTCTCCCAATCTGGAAACTCTAGTGCATCATCGTTCAAGGGCTCAAGGAGTATGGATTCCTCGCTACCATCTTCTGGGATGTGCTCTTCCTCGACATGAGCATACCTCTGTAGTGCAGCTCCCAATGGAAATAAGTCATGAATTGATGGAACCTCATCAAGGGGACCAAAGTCTACTACACAATTTCCCTCCAAAGACTCACTGAAAAGCCCACTGTCCATGGTACATAACTGCTCTTCAAGAGGAAGAACTTCTTGATGACTTGTGGACAGCATTCCCGCTTGGTCTACTTCATCGCTCGGAAGTCCAAGACTGTATTGTTGTCCTTCTTCTATTGCTGCCCCAACATCCTCTTGAGGTCTGCCTTCAGCTAAGCCATCACTTGATTTGGGATTTTGGTCTTCTTCCTCAACCCTTGAAGTGGCTGTAGGAGGTGATGTGCTTGGTTGTGCCCCTTGTCCCTTGATTTGCTCAATGGCCTCTTGGCATAGCTTACATGTGAGCTCTGAGTGCGATGAATCATGAAGTCGGCACCAATTTGGGAGGAGCAATATCTCCAAATCAACTTGGTATTTCAACTCAGTCCAATCCCTCGCTAGTCTGGAGACTAGTTGGTCATATCTTTCTGCTATTGGGTCCTCATCATCACTTGAAAATGAATTTTGATGGTAGACAGCCATAGCGAGTGGTTGCTCCCACTCCAAATCTGCATTTTTGGATTCTTGATCGCTGTCATTGTAGATGGAGAGGTCTTCCAACCTAATTTTACTTATACTTTTACCATCTCCTTCTGCTGCCCCAAGGCTTTCAGCCTCCTCTTCTTCTTGATTTTCGGCATTTTCATTTGCTGCCCTAGCATACACTGCTGCAAACTCTTTTGATTCATCTCTGACCGCCAATCCCTCTTCTTGAGTGGAGGACCGATCTTCTTCAATGGAGGGAAAGTCTACTAAACTGGTTACAATTAGATTTTCATCAATGCAACTTGCTGTCCCAAGACTTTTAGCTCCTCCCTCTTGGTTTTTATTTTCTATGTTTGCTGTCCCAACACCAACTTGTGTCAAATTTCTTGGTTCATCTTTATTTTGCTGTCCTATGGATGTTGACAACTCTTCTGCCTCATTGGATAACTTCTCCTCATTAAGAGTTGGCTGCTCCAACTTGTTCGAACAACCCCTAGCTTGAGTGATGATTTTTGTGCATGACGAGCAAGCAAATTCAGAATGGGGTGCATTGTGAAATCTGCACCAACTTGACATTAGTACCTTCTCCAATTTTGGTCCATCTTTGCTGCCCAAACATCTTTGGATCAGCTCCTTAAATGCGTTCGCTGCCATGGTTTGCAATTCCTGTTCCAGATCTTCAGGAGCTAAGGGCAGGAATATTTCCCAAAACGGAATTACTCCCTGCAAGACCTTCTCAATTCTGTCCAAGAATGTTAGACACTCCAATTCACTATGCCTGCAAGTGCAATGGATCCGACATCTATCCGCCAATGCAAATTGCTCCAATGGCTTCTTCAGTCTATTATTCAAATTTGCATGCAGCTGAGTGATGTTGATTTGTAAATGCTGCTCCATTTCGACTCAGCTCTTGTTTTCCTTCAAAAAAAATTTGATTTTTGAATTAAAGAGATCTCCTATCTCAGATTTCTTCTTTGCAAGTGCTCCTTTCGATTTCCAACTTTCAGCTTTGTAGCCTCAACATGTCATGCCCTCCTTCTAGCGCCAGTTCTGTTGATGTGTTTTAGCTACTTTCAACGCAGGCTGATGCATGAGGTACACTACCTCTCTTGAAGACAATCTTCCACAATCAGGAGTTCTGAGAAAACTATCGAGGTCTCTCCGGATGTCAGTCATGTGATTAGCAGATACCTCGATGAACGATGTGATTTGCTGGAATCACAAAGTCTTCTGGATGAGTTACAAAGCATGGAAGTTAGGTTTACTAAATCACGGTCAAAGTCTTTGAAAGTGAATGAATAGTAGTACATCCCACTCAAAAAGCAACAAAATTTGAAACTCATCAAGTTCCTTCGGTTGGCTTCATGGTGATGCTTTGGTCTTACTCCTAACCAAGGATTGAAATAAATAGCAAAGGAGAAGGGTTAAAGCTATTCTGTCCTAAGCTCTGTGAGATGAGAGCAGTAACAATGGTGAGTGCGCTAAAGTAGGCAGAGCTTCTAAACTAGGTTTTGTAGCCAAGAGAAACCTCTGAGTTACTAAAACCCGGTGCAATCTTCCTGGGACCTCTGCCCGATTTTAGGACTGCATGCATGCATGAACATGCAATTGAACTAAGTTGCAGCATTGGAGTAAAAGAGCCCAGGCTAACTTTGCACAGCAGCTTGTCATCAACAAGTGCTAAAAGTATGGGCTGAAAGCTCATCAAATACCAAAACAGCAATTTCCATTATCACCTCCATTTAGAAAACTAACATTAAAACTAACATGGAAGGAAGAACCATGCATGCAAGATGAGCAAAATCAAAGAGAACATCCATAAAATCATGCAATGCTGTCTTCTATTGCTGCAAATGCCTCTTACATCAATTCTCCAACACTTACAAATGAGGGGCAAGCCCCTATTTATAGTTTTCCAAAGCTCAAATGAATGGCTAGGATTCAATTACAATGAGTGGCCCAGATTCAATCATATTAGGGTTTCACCTACCCCTCATTATCTAGCAATTTAAAATACATTTCTTGTATTTTCCCTATTTTGTCATCTAGTGCCAGTTACTATAGCAATTTCGTCATTTAGCTGATTTCCCTTTTCACTATAGCTGAAACTGCCTAAAAGTTGTCTTTTGCTTGATGTGCTTGCAGTGTTCTTCCTTTGATCAAACAAGTTCGTCGATGATCGGCATCAATGGATTGGCGACCCCTGATTCAGGTGGAAAGCTCCTTAGAAATCATCACCATCTGGAAAAAGGTAGGACAACTCCCTCAATGGGCCTCTTCAATAGACCTGCGGAAAGCTTCTTGACTCCTGCAAACATGAAGTGTCGTAAGTGCATTTATACATGAGTTAAGGAAAATGTCATTCAAACCTACAAATTCCTCGTTAGATTTATCCATGCATCATCAAAAGTTCTTGATATTCATATTTGGAGCTCATTTGGACCATAAATATTAATGCGTGCTTCAAGGGGCGAGCGCCAGAGGGTGGAAATATGGCGAAAGAAAGCCAGAAGGCAGATAGCGGACAAAAGCCAAAACAGCCGGGAAGAAGGCAGGCTCCCGGATGTTCAAAACAGCTGGGAAGGAGGCAGGCTCCTGGATGTTCAAAACAGCCGGGAAGAAGGCAAGCTCCTGGATGTTCAAAACAGCCAAGGAGGGACGAAGACCCGGAAACGGCCACGGAGGGGCCGGGCTCCGGAGGGTGGAAGGAAGGCAGCCGTCGGAAGTTCCAAAACGACGACGGAGAGGCGGAACTCCGGAAGCGGCCACGGAGGGGCCGGGCTCTGGAGGCCGGGAGGAAGGCAGCCGTCGGAAGTTCCAAAATGGCGACGGAGAGGCGGAACCCCGGAAACAGCCACGGAGGGGCCGGGCTCTGGAGGCCGGGTCGCCTTGAGCCAACGGATGTTCCAAACAGCAAAAGGGGGACAAAGCTCCGAAACCACCGAAACTTAACCAAACTTTGACGAAACCTTGGTAGTTCATTTTAGCACATCAAACACATCCTAGATCTAGAAAATGGTGACCCCAAAGTCAAAATTGAGGAAACGGAGCGACGGGGGTCCACGGACGTTTCCAAACAGCCAAGGAGGAAGGGAACTCCAGAGGGAAAGTTCCGAAACCATCGAAACTTAATGGAACATCAACAAAACCTTGGCAGTTCACTTAGGGACCACAAACATCTCAGATCCACCAAAAAGTTGGCCCCAATGTCAAAAACATGGAAACCGGACTGGCAGGGGTCTACGGATGTTTCCAAAACAGCAAAAGAGGGACGAAGCTCCGGAACCACCGAAACTTACCCGAACGTTGATGCAACCTTGGCAGTTCATAGAAACACCCCAAACACACCCTAAATCTACCAAAAAGTTGTCCCAAAAGCCAAAAATGTGGAAACTGGACCGACAGGGGTCCACGGATGTTTCTGAAACAACCAAAGCAAGACAAAAGGCAGAAAGGGTATGGATGACTTTATTTCTTCGCAAATTTGAATACCCCAAGTAGGTGAATTTGGGTAGGGGAATTCGATCGTTTTGAAGGCACATGACCAATTTGGGCTTGGAAATGGG
This sequence comes from Sequoia sempervirens, assembly GCA_007258455.2. NCBI lineage: Eukaryota > Viridiplantae > Streptophyta > Pinopsida > Cupressales > Cupressaceae > Sequoia > Sequoia sempervirens. The sequence continues at coordinate 6,828 of VDFB02319280.1, forward strand.
GCACACAAAACAAGACAGGGGCAAAGCAGCCTGTCAGGAGCAAAAAAAAGGGGGTCCCTGCCTACGGCGGGGCGTGTGTGCAAAACATGCACAACAGAGCCTAGATGCATTCAACATACAATTGATCCCTCGTGCTCAGAACCGCAGAGCTGATGCTTTGGCTCAAGCAGCCAGCACGTTACAACCCCTCTCTTTGTCTGGACTCAAGAAATTCACTGTTGAGCTAACATCTACGCCATCATTCCCGGACAATGTTACCCATCTGCAGGTCTTTAATGATGATAAGCATATCCTCCAATTCATCACAAGCTCTGACGTCTTTGCTACCCAAATAATCGATGAAGCTAATCCAAAGGAGGCTGAATTAGACATAGAAGGGGTTATCAATCTGAAAACCAACACGATCCCAAGGGGGATGGTTCAGCTGGAGCGTGTATTCGATTTGGATTAGATCAGGGATCAGGACCGGCAAACAAAAAAGGAGGCTATAAGCAGCCAGTGTAACACTCACAACTTGGGAACGGCTGAAGATACCAAGAATGTTTTTATCGGGAAGGTATGTACGCCCGAAGAGAAGAGGGGAATCACAGATGCTTTGCGCAGATATCCTGACGTGGTGGCATGGAGTTACGAAGACTTGAAAACATACGACACATCTGTCATCACGCATACCATCCCTCTAAAGATGAAAGTGAGGCCGTTCTGCCAGCGCCAGCGCCCTATTAATGCCTTGTTGGAACCTATTATTTACAAGGAGGTGCAGAAATTACTTTCCGCAAGGATCATCTTTCCCGTTAGGCATTCCACGTGGGTGGCTAATTTGGTCCCGGTCAGGAAAAAGAATGGAGAGATCAGATTGTGCGTAGATTTCTGTAACCTCAACCGCACCTCAGAAAAGGACAATTATCCGGTACCTTCACTAGATGAAGTGCTGCAAATTGTCAACGGCTCCCAGATGATGTCGTTCCTCGACGGATACTCCGGATATAATCAAGTGATGGTACAATACGAGGATCTCCACAAGACCGCGTTCACTACTAAGTGGGGGACATTTGCGTACAGGAGAATGTCGTTTGGGCTCATCAACGCCGGTGCCACTTTCCAACGCGCCATGGATATCGCTTTCAAGGACCTGATTGGCAAATGTATAATCATCTATATAGATGATTTGACCATATTCTCCAAGAAGCGAGGTGATCACGTCTCTGACTTATGCAAAGTATTTTAGAGATGCCGGGAATTTGGGGTTTCCCTCAACCCTAAGAAGTGCATTTTTGGAGTAACCGAAGGCAGACTACTTGGAAACATCATCTCGGAGCAAGGAATCTCTATTGATCCTGAACGCATTGAGTCGTTGCTCAAGATTCAGCCCCTGGGCAGCAAGAAGGAATTAAAGTCTTTCTTTGGAAAGATTAATTTTGTCCAAAAATTCATCACAGGTTTTGCGGAAATTGTCAAACCTCTCAATGCCATGCTCAAGCAGGATGCTAAAGTCGAATGGACCCTAGAGGCCAAACAATCCTTTGAGGAGATCAAGCGAGCCATTGCTGAGGCACCTGTGTTAGTCAGTCCAGATTATCTGAAGCCATTCTATATCTATTCATTTGCCTCAGAGCATTCTTGTGCCAGTATGTTGACCCAAAAGGATGACGAAGGAAATGAGCATTCGATCACCTTCATGAGCGCACCCCTCAAAGATGCTGAATTGCGTTACCATAACATAGAAAAGCAGGCATACGCTCTTGTTAGGGGGGTAAAGAAATTTAGACACTACATTCTACGCAACAAGGTGTTTGCAATCGTCCCTGATCCAGCGGTCAAAATGCTTCTCATGCAGAACGAGTTGGGTGAACGGAGGGCCAAGTGGGTCGCGCTGCTCCAAGAATATGATATGGAGATCCAACCAATGAAATTGGTAAGGGGGTAGGCACTCACCCGTACAATGGCCGAAACAGTAACAGAGGCCAGACCTGAACTCACGGTACAACAATATCAGCTCGAAGATGTCTCCCCGGGTGAGTGGTATCAAGATGTCATTTATTATCTGCTCAATCATAAGTGTTTGTCGCATTTGCAAGGGGTCCAGAAGAGGGCCCTCAGATTGAAAAGCAACGGTTATATGTTACAAGGTTCCATTCTTTATAAGAAGAATCATGAGGGAGTTTATCTAAGATGCCTTGGCCAGGAGGAAGCAGAACGTGTTCTGAGGGAGTTTCACGACAGGTTTGGTATGGGCCATGGTTCAGGTTCTTCTACGACACATCAGATATTAAGGGCAGGGTATTATTGGCCAACCGTCTTCAAGGATGCCCATGGCCATGTTCGTTCTTGCAATACGTGCCAAACCACTGCCGCCAGGGAAAGAAATGTCACTGTCCCACTGCAGCCCATGCTAGAGGTAAGGCCTTTTGCACAATGGGGTCTCGACTTCATCGGTCCGGTAAGCCCTCCATCATCTGCGGGACACAGGTACATTCTGACCACTACTGATTATTGCACTAGATGGACGAAAGCAATAGTTTGTAAGCATTGTACAACTGAAGTAGTTACTGATTTCTTAGAAAGTTTCATTTTAAATCGCTTTGGTTGTCCGTATGCTCTAGCATGTGATAATGGACTTGCCTTCGCTTCATTAAAATTTGCTAGCTAGGCGTTCGACTACGGGGTTGCCCTCAAATTTTCATCCAATTACTACCCTCAGGGCAATGGCCTTGCCGAGTCCACAAACAAGAATTTGATTACCGTGATCAAAAGGCTGCTAGATAGGAATCCCAAGGACTGGCATACCCAACTCCGTTTCTCCCTTTGGGCTAATCGCACTCGCCATAAGGCTGCCCTTGGTGATTCCCCGTTCCACCTTGTCTATGGCCTTGAGCCAATATTCCCCATCCACTTGAAAATTCTGACTCTTCAGTTCATCAACGACTTTTATGAAGGAGGAGATCGTAGGGAAGCTCGTTTAGCTGAACTTTTACATTTAGAGGAAGTCCGAAACCGCGCAATAGAAAATTTTGCCAAGCATCAGGGCGTAGTGAAGAGATGGTTCGACCGCCGAGCCAAAATCATGGCCTTCAGGATCGCAGATTTGGTCCTATATTGGGACAAGGCTCATGAAAAGAAAGGGGGACACAATAAATTCGACAAGCTCTGGATTGGCCCCTTTCAGATAGCTGAGATTTTGGGAGATAATGCCTTCCGCTTTAAAAACTTAACTGGTGAAAACGTCTCGTTGCCAGTCAACGGGCAGCACCTGAAGCATTACTTCCAAGCTTGAGCTCCTTCGAGCTCTTTGCTGTAAATACTTGTGCATAGGTTAGAATAGTCGCTTTCTTGCTTGTTGCGTTTCGTCCGCGTCGCTTTTTGCTTTCTCCCTCCCGGCAGTTTTGTTTCGAGAAAGGTTTCCCGTTCCTTTGTGGTGGCCGTGCTTGCCTAACAAGCGGTTCACTCTGCTGTCCGTTCTTTTTGTTCTTTGGCTAAACATTCACTCTAGACTGACGGTCTTTGCAGAGCTGTCCGCGAATGATTTCCCTGTCTGAATTCTGCTCAGAACTTGACCCTTTCCCGGATCTTCTTACCCATATCTCGGATCTCGCACAAATTACATGATAAATAATTCTGAAGGAACATTCTATGGTTATCATGACACCCGAGTGAGTGAAAAATCCTAAAGTCTACTCCAGTGATCACTGCAGTCTCAAACCCATTGTAGGCTTCAATGCTTACCCAGTCAAGCTAAATGGTGAAAGAGAAATGAAATATCAAAAGCAAAAAGAAGAGAAAAGAAAACTTGAAAAAGGAAATAAACGACCGTATGGGTGTTCGGATAACTCTACCGGGGCTATGGATGCCCGGCCGGCAGTAGAGCAATATCCATGAGATTGTAGCGACAACTCCGCCGGGGCTATGGACGCTTGACTGGCAGCGGGGCAATGTCCAGGTTACTTTTGGTGTTAGACATCTTATGTAGCTCACTTGGTTCAAGTAATAACCTTGGTTACTATCCCTAGGAAAGGAATGAACTCACTATACACACACTTCCGAGATGTCATGTAAGCTGACCCAATTAAGGATCTCGCTCTCCCGGATTCATCCTTGGAAGCCGTTTCTGGTCTGCGAAACCAGAGATTCTGGGTCCTGAATGAATATTTATCCCTAGAACACTCCGGAGCGTTCTCCAGTGGAGTCGCCATTTGTTGTGCCCTTAGCACACACGCCCCGTTAGCAACGGGGACCCTCTTTTCTTCCGCTTTGTTGGGTCTGTCGGGGCTACCTCATTTTGCGTGCCCCTTTTTTTTTGATGTTTTGCATGGTCGATGTTACCCTAAAGTTTAAGTCTAAGGTCGACCGTGGTTCCTTTAGTTTGGTGCCTCAGGAGTTGCCAATGCGTTCAGCCAGGCCATTGAGGGCTTTGGGGCTGACCACAGGCCCCGCCGGGCGGAGCCTCGAGGTTCCCTTACTGGGTTTCCCCTTTCATTTTACCACCCGTTGGCGTTTCGAGCATCTTTCAGCCCTCCGGAACCGTAACCCGTTCGCCGTTAGTGGCTGACCCATTTCCGGCCCGGCCCACCGCTCGCCGGTGAGGCGAATTCCGCGCCCGGACTTCCATCCCGTGATTGCCGTCCACGACGGCCATCACCCGTCGGCCGCCCACCCTCCGGGTCTCGTGGTCCCTTTCGCCGCCGCTGTTCAAACAAAGTGCAAAATCTAACGGCGGCGAACTCTTCATTGCACTCCGCCATCCGGGGCCCGGCCGTTCCGTCGCCGCCACCGTCTGAAGTCACCAAATTCAGTCGGCGGCCGTTGTTCCGCTGCCTCCCGCGTTCCGGATCCTGAAGCCTCATCCGCCGTTGCCGACTCAAAATTTGAATCTTACCAACTTCTGGTGTGATCGTACGAGCATTAATTGCGACCATTAATGAGTGATGGGGTATATAAACCGAGGCCTGCCACTGTCATTTTAACTTGCGAATTTTAGCGGATTGGAGCGGCGACCGAATTGGAGCCCACTACAAACTGCACCATCTCGATCATCGACCCCAGCATCGTTCCGTCAACTCTGCCAGTGCATCCCATCATCGTCCCGCTTAGCGAGTTGGAGGTGGGCCATCCTAGTTCGCTCTCCCGTTATTTTTGATCATTTTGAGGATTTAAATGAATTAAAGGGCAAGATTAAATTGCATAAAATGAACACTCTCTGCGTTGTGCCCCAAACCCATATCCTTAAATTTTTCGTGGCCCCGTCGGAATCGCCATTTTTGTCTCCCGGGACTTGTCCGGGTCGCGGGCGTTCTTCGCACAGGGCGAAGAACGCCGCCGGGCCCGGGACCCTCCGTTGCCGTCAAGATCCAAGCCATGAACCCCGTCGGCGGAGGTCAGCCCTTCCGGGCCCGGGCCTCCGGGTTTCCCGTCCCGGGCTGCTGCCTTGTTTTTTCCACCATTTTAACATGGGGGTCTTCCGGCTATCCCCTATTTCCGCGTCCCCCCGGACCCTTCGGGCCCGGCCGTCCAGAGTTCCGTCCCTGAAACTACGTGACGGTTCCGCCGCTGCTCACGGCGGAACCCTGCCGGCTTCCCGACCTTCGGGCTCCGGGATATCCTTCGCTGCCGCCGTCGCAAGCCTTGTTGGAATCACAACGACCTCCTCCGCGGATCCTTTCGGTTGCCGGGTTCCAGTCTCCCTTTCGCCGCCGCTGCTCACATCATCGTAGAATCCTCGCGGCGGCCGTCATGCCCTGTCTTTGCGACCCCGGGCCCCGTGGTCCCTTTCGCCGCTGTCGTTTTGACAAGAGCAAACATCTTGCGGCGGCCATCGGGGCGCGTCGGCCCGCCTTCCGGGTGCCGGTCCATCTTTCGCCGCCGCTGTCACTCGTGCCTCCATGGGGTTCCCCGGAGGCCGTCCACCAACGGCGCCCAGTGTCTCGGACCTCGGTTGCCTCTTCAACCGTCACAGCCTATTCATTTGCAGTGGTCGGTGTCTCCCGCCTTTCCGATCTCTGGATCCCGGTTCCCCTTTCGCCGCCGCTATGCAAATCATCGACGAGTAGGTGCTGCGGCCTGTCCCGAATGCCGTCCCATCTTCCGGGCTCCGGTATTCTGCTCGCCGCCGCCGTTCGAAAATGATCAAAATTACACGGTGGTCGTCACCTAGCGTCCTCCCGGCCTCCGGGGCCTAGTGTTCCGAATGCCATCCGGTCTAAAGCTGTGAATCCTAACCTGCGGCCGACCTTTTCCTTCCCAGGTTCCGGTCTCCGGGCTTCCTCCTCCGGACTTCCGTCTGGTGTCCGCCGCCACTGGCTCCCTTCGACTGACTGCCTTCCGGCCTGAAACCCCCAGAGTTCCCCAAATCGATCCAAATCAATCCAAATCGAGAATCTGACTTCAACCCATGTCCTAAATCATGCCTTTCTCCATCATGGGTCCCTTAAAACATCAAAATTTGGCCAATGGGTGTCCCCAGGAGCTTTCGCTCATATTTTCCCTTCCTAACAGCATTCCTGCCAGGGAAGTCCGGCCCTCCAGGCCTGGATTGCTCAATTGCCCTAAAATGAAATCGATATCATCTGAGGATGAAACTTATGATGCATTTGAATGGTTAGTTATATGATATGCTCGCAATATAGACTAACATTAACGTTTTTGGTGTTTTGTTGTGCTGACTTCACCCTCTGCTTGCAGGATATATGGAATCGGCCGCAGGAACTTCAGGGGGCTCTACCGAAAAGGACAAGGGTAAGAAATCCAGAAGGGCCACCCGTGGGAAAGACGACAAAGACCAAATGAAGTTTCAATTTCAGGGTGAGCCGATCCAGTCAAAGCTCTCGACTGATTGGAAAGAGATCTCGGACACCAATATAGGCCAGGTGGACATTGATGAATTCACCCAGAGGGTCAAGGTCGACCCTAAAACAAAGAATGCCCGATTGATACGCCGGAGTGGAATTGCCAAAGCTGCCAGCTTCCCTCCCTCTCTGATCGCACCTGAACTGGTAATGGCCTGCCGAGAGGCCTACCAGGCGGATACCCGAACAATTGTGGATAAGGAGGGGAATATCCTTGCTGACATGTCTCCGGCAGGAATCAGAAAAATGTTCCACATTCCTACATTCCCACACATGCAAATTCTGACTTTGGAGCAGTGTCAGGCGGCGTGGGATGCCAATCCATTGGGCATCAGGAAGTCAATCAACATTTACTGGTTAAAGGAAAAATGGGGCAGCGCTGCCAAGGTTCCCCAAGAGCTGTATCGCAGCGATTTTCAAGAAGACTATCACGACTTGGTGACCATGCTAAGCAGGGTCATGGGCCTCCCAGCGGTCGCCTACTTCTAGGAGTGGATGGCCTACTATACTGAGCAAATCATATGGGGAAATAAGGACGTGAAGACCAAGAGCTCGTTCGACTGGGGGAGAATCATCAGTAACTGCTTCCACGAGCAGTTCGTAAATGTCAAGAAAACTAACAAGTTCTACATGACCTCATACCTAGTGTACTCATTGGCAGATCAGAGGCAATATAGTGGACTCTTCGCGGCGCCGAATGGGGATCACAAACGAGGGCTTAAGCCTTTTGACCGATATCCTCAACTACAATACCACCATTTCAAGAAAGAATACTATAGGGTCAATGATGCCTTCATAGGCCACATTTTCAGGTTGATAGCCGGAGATTTCGAAAGAAGGGTATCTCACAGCGCCCGGGCACTCCTGAAGGAGTATGCTTTCTTATACATTCAATTCCCCAAGTTCACTTACATCCGTGCTCAAGGATTCACAGAACGGCCGAACAAGTTGCCGAGGTACCCGAATGACCGGATTATTCTCCTAGAGCTCTCCCGGCAGCTCCAACATATTCAAGCGGTCTTCAGCAACAAACATGTAGCAGGGATCCCCTATGCCATGACTCTCGGTCAGGGCCTGTATCGATTACAAACATCTCAATGCGCCGGCCACTCAGAAAAGGAACTTAAAGAATACAACTTTGAATGGTACACAGCTCGCCCACGGGTGGACCCCCACGGCCACGTCAGGAAGGCACTAGGACCAGCATACACCCACAAGTACCATGTTGAAGATTTCTGGGCGGATTGCAAAGATGACAAGGAAGTCCGCTTGAGACACTATATGCGAATGACGGTACAGTTTTTGAGGAGGGTACAGCTATTTCCGGTGCCTGATCAGCTTGAAGAAGATGAGTCCACCCTTGTGCACCCAAGGTACCCTGCAGTTGCCGACCTGGCAATCCCCTCCATCGACTGGGACGAGCAAGAGGTCGAGGACCTGGATACTATCACGCAGCCAATTATAACTCGCACTAAGGAGTGGGTTGATGGACAGGTGGCACAGCTGAAACGACAGGGGGTGACTTTAACTTATGAAACGCTCAAAAGCGGGCCAAACGCCACGGAGGACGCAGCCGCCTCTCCATTAGCTGGTGAGACTTCCATGTCTCCCCCCGTCACCAGGTCCCAGAAGAGAAAAGAAGCAGAGACGGCACAGTCCGCGGACCCCAAAGAACAAGCAACGAAGGACACAGGAGGCTCATCTCCTAAAAAGATCAAGAGGACAGTGATCACCTCAGAAGTGCAGCCCCCATTTCTCCTTCCTCCACCGACTGGCGCGCTGCCCGCTTCTCGAGCTATGGTCGCCTCATCTCCGCCGGTAGTAGACATCTCTGTCCATCTCGCCCCATCGCCCCCAGCTGGGGCAGTAATAAATATCGACTCCTCCTCTATCATGACCACTTCCCCTTCCTCTGCTGCTGCCATGTCACCCATTACCTGCCTGCCTCTGGCCACAATAGCATCGCCTACTCCCCTTTCCACTGTGCCCGAGACTATTACACGACATTTGCAGAGTCTTCCCCCTGAACTCTCACAAATCTTAATGGACCCCGCACTCCAGGCAGCCCTCGCCCAAGCCCTCGCAACGGATCAGCCTTCGCAACCACCAACGGGTCCGCCGGCCATGGAGGCCACAATGCAGATTTCCAAGGAATTGGAGGAGATAGAACAAGAGGCTTCAAGGCCTATCGAGGAAGAGGTCGATGATTACCATGAGCACCCCGAATACGAGTACAGAATCATCGACAAGGTGGCTTATGAGGAAGAGGAGACAGGCTCCTCCGAGAGCAAAGATGGAGAGGAGGGTTCGGGTGATAAAGAAATTGTTCAGATATTCGATGAGGATATCGAGGTGGAGTCAGCTCAGCAGCCCAAGGATGTTGAGAAAGAGGCAGAGCATTCACCGTGCGGTAAAAAGGGGCAGCCCCAAGAAGAACAACCGAAGGAGGATACCACTGAGGCTGAGGCCCACATTGTGAAGTGCTCAGAGCCCAAGGCTGCTGAGGAGAAGGAAGAGGAAAGGGCAGCAGAAGAAGAAGATCCCACTCAGGTATTATCCACCAAGTTGTCCGTCAGAAGCCTCGTGTTTTATCAGGACTCTGACGAGGAGGAGGACGCTGTCAAGGAAAAGGAAGAGCTTGAAAAGGAAAAGGAGGCAAAAGTCTTGCCTCTGACTAAAATGGGTGAAGGCAGCCACGATACACCCAGGGACAAATCTGTTATGCCCGATTGGCTGGAGAAGCAACTTGAAAAGACTACCCCTGTTCTGACCGACCCAAGGTCAAGATTGGAAGCCATCTTGGCTCGATCACTGACCGTAACAAAGAAGGAGAAGAAACCTAAGGTCTGTTCCCGGATAACCATGGATGCTTCTGGCTCCCGGGCTGCACAAGTAGCAATGCCAACTGTTGGCCAGGCCGGAGTCAGCTACAATATTTCCACGATCGACCTAGGGACAGCCACCAGGGAACAGAAGGTTGGACATTTGGAGGAGTCAGTGGCCACGGTGGTGCATCTGATTAAACAAGACAAGGTTACCAAGGACGAGCTTAAGGCGCAGGTTGCTGCCCTAACTGACTACATCCAGCAGTGGTCTTCAATAGATGACCTCCCCACTACCTCGACGGCCACGCCACAGCTACTCTCCAAGGAGTAGATAGATAAGCTGGAAAGGAGGAAAAACTTAGAGAAGACCACGGAGGACTGGTTCCAGCAGGTTGCTAAGGTCAGAAACATAAAGATCGGCTCGGCTGTGCAGATAGCCAATAAGTTCCTCGACCTGATTCAATCCTTGGAAGGCACGAAGAAACTCTGCATCAACTTTCCTGCGATCTACGACTCCGCCTTCCCGAAGATTGAGGCCAGCCTTCAAATGCCAGAAAGCACATGGGAAGAGAAGTTAGAATTGAAAAAGGAAGATCACTGGTTGGTGGACGTGTGGCGCAGAGACCTCATCAACCAAAAGGAAAGGATGGAACAGATCCAGAGCAGAGTGGATCCGGATATTGCATGGATCAAAGAAATCCGAGCAGAGTGCACTGAGTATCTCAAGTTAATGACGGGCCATGATATGCCCACGGTGCAATTGGATGCAGAGAAGGTCAGATCATACTTTGATGAAAAAATGAAGGACGGGATAGCCAGAGATATCACAACAGACTTTCTAAGTTTCGCTGCCCATGCCTTCGATAGATCAGAGCTATTTAGAGATCAGGGCTCAAAGTATGACAAGGATTGGAAGCAGCTGGAAGATAACACCAAAGAATGGAGCTACCAGGGACTGAGATGCGAAATCCTCGAGGTAGACAAGCTCCAGGCCATCATCCTAAAGTATATTGAACATGCAGCTTTCGAGGAGCGAGAGGACAGCCCAGCCAAGGAAGAAGACCTCCTAGAAGAGTAGCTACAGCCAAGAAAACATCAATTAGCTATAGGTCAAAAATGTAAATAGTGTCATCCACTAGATGACAAAATAGGGAAAAGACAGAAAATGTTTTAAAATTGTAAATCTATTTAGGGGTAGGTGAAACCCTATTTTGTAATGAATCGTGGCCACACAATTGTAATGAATCTTGGCCATTCATTTAACTTTTGGAAAGCTATAAATAGAGCACTCCTCTCATTTGCAAAGGGAGGGTTGAATTGTTGTAAAGACATGCTGCAGAAATTTATAAGAAATAGCATTGATTTGGTGCATTTCCTTGTTTTCTCTCATGTTACTTGATTCACTTCTCCAATATTAGATGTTAACTTAGATCTGTTTGTTGTTTAGTTAGCTGTTCATGTCATTTGGATAATCTTAGGAATGCTGTTGACTATCCATGAAAATTCCTGCTTTGTTGATGATCCCTTAGTCCATACTTTTTGCTGTTTGCTGAAGGTAAATAGCTTTGCAAAGTTATCCTGGACCTGATTTAAGCTGCCCCAAAAACTTATCTTTAGTTCATGCATGTATATGGTGGATGAAGGATAAAAATCTGCAGCCCTTAGAAGATTGCACAATTTCCATGATACTGTGACATCCCTGGTTAAGTGGGATATTGTTTTGAAGGAATTGTCCATTGCAGGGACTCCATTATCACTGTTCGCAGCAGGCTTTAGGCTTAGGAACTTTTCTACCCCTTCGCTCTCTTTTCACTTTCTTTGGAAACTCAACAACACCAAGGTTCATTGCACTTTATAAGGAAAAATCTAACAACCAAATGGAGTTTAAGAATGTTGTTTGAACCTGCAGCCAAGGCATAACTGCTCTCATGCTAAAAACTCCTTTCCGAAGATCCAACTTCATGTTTTATGCCCATACTTCGTATTTCTGTAAGACCGCCTTGTGATTCCAGCAAATCACATTAAACTACTGAGGTATCTAAGCACTGTCATGACCTGACATTCGAGAGACCTTGGGATAGTGTTCTGCAACTCGATTGTGGAAGATTGTCTTTCAAGAGAGGTAGTGCACCTATGCACTGCCTGTGTTGAAAAGTGCATAAAAAACACCATCAACAGAACTGGCGCTAGAAGGAGGGCTGACACATTGGGAATGCAAAGCTGAAGGTTGGAAGTGATTCATTTTATGCCCTCCTCCTCCTAACGCCATCAACAGAACTGGCGCTAGAAGGAGGGCAGCGATCGGAATACTAAGTTACGAGTAAAGCGAAGCTGGATCGAATCAGATCATTCTCCCTGGAGAGGTTTCAAAGGATTCTGCGATCAACACCAAACAAGGGAGAATTTGAAGAATTGCAGCCTCCCACGAGGGCAAAACGAGCACAAGGAAGCAGCTCCACCTCTGCCTCTTCCTCCTTTCCATCCACCTCCATTTTACCTCCGCCTTCACTTGGCTGGCCTTCATCTTCCACCCAACCACCTCAAACAGCATTTGCACATCTTCCTTCCGGAAGCTAGGGGTTCGCTCCTCTCCCAGCGCCTTCAGCCCAAAGCACAGTCCAGGCAGCCATAGTTCAAGGGCAGCCCCATATTGTGGTTGTATTGCCAATACAGCCCCAGATCCCTGTTCTCCAACAGCAAGTGCCACCTCCACCTCCCCCCATGGCTTGGCTTGCACATAACCCTTCGCCGATACACTTTGCGGTTTACAATGACATGCCCAAGAATCCGGAGGGCTTTTGTTCGAAGTTTCATCCACGTGACATGCAAAGAACCGCCGAAGAGCATATCAAGATATTTGAAACGACGATTACCGAAATGCAGGTGGATCACGAGGACGTGGCATGCCGCCTTTTTCCGCATTCATTGGGAGAAGAGGCCTTCTACTGGTACATCAATCTGCCACGGGGATCAATCACATCGTGGAACCTGATGAAGAACACCTTCCTACAAAAATATAAGATTCCTGTCAACCCTGCCGACCTTTACCAGCAGTTCATGTCCATCAGAAGGGAGGTCAATGAACTTATTGGCTCCTTCAATGATCGCTTCCATTGGGCTCACATGAGGCTTCAGGACCCGTACCTCCATAATGATGCGGCCGCTCTACTAGTCTATTACGCAGCCCTGGATAACCTCACGACAGCATTGGTAAAAAGGATGCGCCCGCCGCCTGCTACCTTACTCACCGCCTATGCAGAAGCCGTCATTGCAAGTGCGGACTTGGGACAAAATATCTCCGGCCCACTGCCCTCTTTGGGGCCCGTCGCCCACCCAATGCAAATTTAGGGACTTAATCAGGCGTTTTCCCACCAAACCCCTCTCATGAACCAGATGCCACAATTGCCTATGGTGCCGCATCTAGGGCAGCTGTTGAATTATGTGCCCCCCACGACGTCTTATTTGCAACCTCAACAGCAATACCAATACTCTCAGAATGCTCCGTAACAGTAGGCATATTCCCAACAGCCCCAGGCGCCTTTGTATCTATTGGGACCAGACTTTCCTCCAGCATATCAAAATCAGCCGACAGCCCCGCCTGCTTTTCTCCAAAACCCGGTCCCGTCGCCTGGAGGTGCGGCAGAGAAGGACAAACTAGAGGAGTTAACCGAGATGATCAAGAAGATGTCCACAGAAATGACGCATCTGAAGAACTAGAATAATCAGTTGCAGGTCTCCCAACGCAATTTTTAGGCCAATCTCAATAGGGACAGCCGAGAGTCTCGAGATAATAGAGACAATAGAGATAATCGGGAAGCAGGCCCCTCCTCAAGGAAGAATTATGAGAGGGGGCAGAACTCCAATCAAAATGTGGAGAGGAGGCCTTCTCAGAGGCAGAACCGCACGTGGAACACAAGGCCCAATAACGGTGGCGTCCCCACCCCATTCGATCAACAGTCAAGCCATGACGAAACATCTAGCGGCGTGTACTTGGCTGAAGTAGCTTTGTCCGGATGGTGCCGACTTCACAAAACTAGCAGGCACTCTGAGCTAGACTGTCGTGAGTTCCAGACGGCTGTTGAAATCTTCCAGGTGGAGGTACAAAATGCCGTCGACGATGCCAACTGTAGGGACATTGTCCCATCGGAGCCCTACGATTCCTCATGTCTGGTGGTCAATCAAGCGCCATTTCCGCGAGGCGATCGCAATGAACCCGAGGCCGAGCCCGCCCCTATTGAGGATGAGAAAGCACAAGAGGTAAGTAACGAATCAGCCTTAGCTCAGCTTTTTGATTCGGTGGATAACGGTCTAGTGGATGAAGAAGAGCCATTTGTGGATGAGGTCCACATGTTCCACCAACGGTCGAGTCCCTATTTTCTTAGAAATAGACAAGCCGGTGGACCATTCACAACTTCTACCCCACCAAATAATTTCACCACCCCGCCTGATCCAAATGCTAGCAATAACCCGGGGCTTCCCCATATACAGCCAAAACAGCCGGGAAGAAGGCAGGCTCCCGGATGTTCAAAACAGCCGGGAAGGAGGCAGGCTCCTGGATGTTCAAAACAGCCGGGAAGAAGGCAAGCTCCTGGATGTTCAAAACAGCCGGGAAGAAGGCAAGCTCCTGGATGTTCAAAACAGCCAAGGAGGGATGAAGACCCGGAAACGGCCACGGAGGGGCCGGGCTCCGGAGGGCGGAAGGAAGGCAGCCGTCGGAAGTTCCAAAACGGCGACGGAGAGGCGGAACTCCGGAAGCGGCCACGGAGGGGCCGGGCTCCGGAGGCCGGGAGGAAGGCAGCCGTCGGAAGTTCCAAAATGGCGACGGAGAGGCGGAACCCCGGAAACGGCCACGGAGGGGCCGGGCTCCGGAGGCCGGGTCGCCCTGAGCCAACGGATGTTCCAAACAGCAAAAGGGGGACAAAGCTCCGAAACCACCGAAACTTAACCAAACTTTGACGAAACCTTGGCAGTTCATTTTAGCACATCAAACACATCCTAGATCTAGAAAAGGGTGACCCCAAAGTCAAAATTGAGGAAACGGGAGCGACGGGGGTCCACGGACATTTCCAAACAGCCAAGGAGGAAGGGAACTCCAGAGGGAAAGTTTCGAAACCATCGAAACTTAATGGAACATCAACAAAACCTTAGCAATTCACTTAGGGACCACAAACATATCTCAGATCCACCAAAAAGTTGGCCCCAATGTCAAAAACATGGAAACCGGACCGGCAGGGGTCTACGGATATTTCCAAAACAGCAAAAGAGGGACGAAGCTCCGGAACCACCGAAACTTACCCGAACGTTGATGCAACCTTGGCAGTTCATAGAAACACCCCAAACACACCCTAAATCTACCAAAAAGTTGTCCCAAAAGCCAAAAATGTGGAAACTGGACCGACAGGGGTCCACGGACGTTTCTGAAACAACCAAAGCAAGACAAAAGGCAGAAAGGGTATGGATGACTTTATTTCTCGCAAATTTGAATACCCCAAGTAGGTGAATTTGGGTAGGGGAATTCGATCGTTTTGAAGGCACATGACCAATTTGGGCTTGGAAATGGGGCACACAAAACAAGACAGGGGCAAAGCAGCCTGTCAGGAGCAAAAAAAAGGGGGTCCCTGCCTACGGCGGGGCGTGTGTGCAAAACATGCACAATAAATGGCGACTCGCTGGGGAAATGCTCCAGAGCATTTTGATTACAAACTGGAATCACAAACCTAGAATCTCTGGTTCCGACCTTCACGCTAGGGCAAGCAAACCAGACGCCCAACCAAAGGATCAAAACCATTAGCCAACCCAACCTTCAGTACGCTGAAAATCCAAGTGTGTGCAATTGCATTAATTCCCATTCTTCAGTTGCTACAAGAACCCAAGCTCCATCAAGTTAAGCTACGTAGTTTATTCTAACTCCAAAAGCATCCGGGACATTGCCTCGCTGCCAGTCAGGCGTCCATAGCCCCGACGAGGTTATCACTGTGATTCTCCCGAACATTGCTCTACTGCCAGCCGGGCGTCCATAGCCCCGATAGAGTTGCTCGGATACCCCTGAAAAGTTGAATTTTCTTTTCTTTTAATTTTTAATTTTTTCTTTATTTCTTTCTTTTCTCTTTTCAGCTCTTCTATTTCAACCCGCAAGCATTGAAGCTCGTGCTCAGGGCTGAGAATCACAGTGGCGCTGGAGCAGAATTTTAGATTTTTCACTTAACTAGACTTCACAAAACGCCCTATAGTGACCGTCGAATTCCTAAGATGTGTAAGAGCTATAAGATTTCAAAATGTACATCAAAGTCAGACTAAACCAACAACTTATCCTCTTTGAATTAAACACCCAGATCGCTTGACACTAATAGAAGACCTTCACCATCCACTCTGAAGACTTGATTAGAGTTTGACAAAGAAATACGTAGAACAACCCCAAGCGATAAGTATGGTTGTTGTGCACACAAATGTGCCTAGCTAAAGGCAAAGGGACCCCAAGCAAAGCAGTAACAAAACAAAAGAAAACAAAAAGAAACAAACAACCTACAAAGCAAGCAACCAACATCAAACCAACTAACCTAAGGAAAGCAAGAAAGCGGGGTATTTACAAGAAACCTATACTACTCAAAAACGAACTATGTACAAAGATATTTACAAAGCACTATGTTCAGGCACGACAAACCAACATTAACATTCATTGGATTTCGTAATGCATGCACGAGCAAACAGGTAATCGTTATTGTTCTTAACCATGCAAACTTGTCTTTATATTCTGAAAAAGGAAATTCAATGTTGCAACACTCAAGTTCAATCATGTCATCATGAAAAATCAGCAATTGAGGAGGCTCGCCAAACCCATGGTTAATCCATAAACATGTTTGTTTTCCCTCATTCCCATAATCAAAATAATAAGTGCAATTATGAGAAATAATAGGGGCAAGGAAGGATAAAACCTGGATGTCGTCACACGGAGGTGGCAGCGTTGGATAGTCGAGAGTAAGCATAACATCCTTGATCGTTGCATTGGCAGCCTCGGGTAGGCGCGGTGGAGGGTGCAGCACTGTGGACCTTAAGCTTGCATAAGGCTGGGAGGACGGGGCAGGAAATAGCTCTTCCAAGTTGTGAGCAAGATCCACAGTCCCAATTGGTTGTTCTTGAAGGAGGAACACCTCATCTGCCTTGGTTTCCGTTGCTAAAACCTCTTCTTGATTGCTGTCTTCAAGGGGCAGCCTGCTGTCCCATCTCCTTTCCCATGTGTGAGCCTTATTTTTGTGATGTTCAGTGTCATGGGATGATGACATATGTGAATCTATCATATTGCAACTCTTTGGTTGTGAAGGAAAATCTGCAAGGATTGAGGCGGAAGGACCCTCAGTTGTAGCCCACGGTTGACCAAGCTCGTCATATTTGTTGGCAGCCATCGAAACACCTCCACCTTTATCTTCTTCCTTTTGTTGTTCATGTATCTCCTCATAACGCCCACTTGTTTCCTCTTGGTCACTATCGCTGTAAATGGAGAAGGAGCTCCTCTCCCAATCTGGAAACTCTAGTGCATCATCGTTCAAGGGCTCAAGGAGTATGGATTCCTCGCTACCATCTTCTGGGATGTGCTCTTCCTCGACATGAGCATACCTCTGTAGTGCAGCTCCCAATGGAAATAAGTCATGAATTGATGGAACCTCATCAAGGGGACCAAAGTCTACTACACAATTTCCCTCCAAAGACTCACTGAAAAGCCCACTGTCCATGGTACATAACTGCTCTTCAAGAGGAAGAACTTCTTGATGACTTGTGGACAGCATTCCCGCTTGGTCTACTTCATCGCTCGGAAGTCCAAGACTGTATTGTTGTCCTTCTTCTATTGCTGCCCCAACATCCTCTTGAGGTCTGCCTTCAGCTAAGCCATCACTTGATTTGGGATTTTGGTCTTCTTCCTCAACCCTTGAAGTGGCTGCAGGAGGTGATGTGCTTGGTTGTGCCCCTTGTCCCTTGATTTGCTCAATGGCCTCTTGGCATAGCTTACATGTGAGCTCTGAGTGCGATGAATCATGAAGTCGGCACCAATTTGGGAGGAGCAATATCTCCAAATCAACTTGGTATTTCAACTCAGTCCAATCCCTCGCTAGTCTGGAGACTAGTTGGTCATATCTTTCTGCTATTGGGTCCTCATCATCACTTGAAAATGAATTTTGATGGTAGACAGCCATAGCGAGTGGTTGCTCCCACTCCAAATCTGCATTTTTGGATTCTTGATCGCTGTCATTGTAGATGGAGAGGTCTTCCAACCTAATTTTACTTATACTTTTACCATCTCCTTCTGCTGCCCCAAGGCTTTCAGCCTCCTCTTCTTCTTGATTTTTGAGCATTTTCATTTGCTGCCCCAGCATACACTGCTGCAAACTCTTTTGATTCATCTCTGACCGCCAATCCCTCTTCTTGAGTGGAGGACCGATCTTCTTCAATGGAGGGAAAGTCTACTAAACTGGTTACAATTAGATTTTCATCAATGCAACTTGCTGTCCCAAGACTTTTAGCTCCTCCCTCTTGGTTTTCATTTTCTATGTTTGCTGTCCCAACACCAACTTGTGTCAAATTTCTTGGTTCATCTTTATTTTGCTGTCCTCTGGATGTTGACAACTCTTCTGCCTCATTGGATAACTTCTCCTCATTAAGAGTTGGCTGCTCCAACTTGTTCGAACAACCCCTAGCTTGAGTGATGATTTTTGTGCATGACGAGCAAGCGAATTCAGAATGGGGTGCATTGTGAAATCTGCACCAACTTGACATTAGTACCTCCTCCAATTTTGGTCCATCTTTGCTGCCCAAACATCTTTGGATCAGCTCCTTAAATGCGTTCGCTGCCATGGTTTGCAATTCCTGTTCCGGATCTTCAGGAGCTAAGGGCTGGAATATTTCCCAAAAGGGAATTACTCCCTGCAAGACCTTCTCAATTCTGTCCAAGAATGTTAGACACTCCAATTCACTATGCCTGCAAGTGCAATGGATCCGACATCTATCCGCCAATGCAAATTGCTCCAATGGCTTCTTCAGTCTATTATTCAAATTTGCATGCAGCTGAGTGATGTTGATTTGTAAATGCTGCTCCATTTTGACTCAGCTCTTGTTTGCCTTCAAAAAAAATTTGATTTTTGAATTAAAGAGATCTCCTATCTCAGATTTCTTCTTTGCAAGTGCTCCTTTCGATTTCCAACTTTCAGCTTTGTAGCCTCAACATGTCATGCCCTCCTTCTAGCGCCAGTTCTGTTGATGGTGTTTTTATGCACTTCTCAACACAGGCAGTGCATAGGTGCACTACCTCTCTTGAAAGACAATCTTCCACAATCGGATTGCAGAACACTATCCCAAGGTCTCTCGGATGTCAGGTCATGACAGTGCTTAGATACCTCAGTAGTTGATGTGATTTGCTGGAATCATAAGGCGGTCTTACGGATGAGTTACAAAGCATGGAAGTTGGGTTTGCAAATGCAGTTTTAAAGTGCTGAAAGTGAATGAATAGTGGCTGTCCACTCAAAACAGCAAGCTGAAACTCATCAAGTTATGATTTGGCTTCATGGTGATGCTTTGGGTCTTACTCTAACCAAGGATTAAAATAAATAGCAAAAGGAGAAGGGTTAAGAAAGCTATTCTAATCCTAAGCTACGAATGAACAGTAACAATGGTGGCTGCTAAAGTAGACAGGCTTCCTAAACTGGGTTTTGCTTGGCCAAGAGAAACCTACAGTTGCACAAAACTAGTGCAATCTTCTAAGGACTGCTGATTTTCAGACTGCACATGCACATCATGAACATGCAATTGAACTAAGTTGCAGCATTGGAGTAAAAGAGCCCAGGCTAACTTTGCACAGCAGCTTGTCATCAACAAGTGCTAAAAGTATGGGCTGAAAGCTCATCAAATACCAAAACAGCAATTTCCATTATCACCTCCATTTAGAAAACTAACATTAAAACTAACATGGAAGGAAGAACCATGCATGCAAGATGAGCAAAATCAAAGAGAACATCCATAAAATCATGCAATGCTGTCTTCTATTGCTGCAAATGCCTCTTACATCAATTCTCCAACACTTACAAATGAGGGGCAAGCCCCTATTTATAGTTTTCCAAAGCCCAAATGAATGGCTAGGATTCAATTACAATGAGTGGCCCAGATTCAATCACATTAGGGTTTCACCTACCCCTCATTATCTAGCAATTTAAAATACATTTCTTGTATTTTCCCTATTTTGTCATCTAGTGCCAGTTACTATAGCAATTTCGTCATTTAGCTGATTTCCCTTTTCACTATAGCTGAAACTGCCTAAAAGTTGTCTTTTGCTTGATGTGCTTGCAGTGTTCTTCCTTTGATCAAACAAGTTCGTCGATGATCGGCATCAATGGATTGGCGACCCCTGATTCAGGTGGAAAGCTCCTTAGAAATCATCACCATCTGGAAAAAGGTAGGACAACTCCCTCAATGGGCCTCTTCAATAGACCTGCGGAAAGCTTCTTGACTCCTGCAAACATGAAGTGTCGTAAGTGCATTTATATATGAGTTAAGGAAAATGTCATTCAAACCTACAAATTCCCGTTAGATTTATCCATGCATCATCAAAAGTTCTTGATATTCATATTTGGAGCTCATTTGGACCATAAACATTAATGCGTGCTTCAAGGGGCGAGCGCCAGAGGGTGGAAATATGGCGAAAGAAAGCCAGAAGGCAGATAGCGGACAAAAGCCAAAACAGCCGGGAAGAAGGCAGGCTCCCGGATGTTCAAAACAGCTGGGAAGGAGGCAGGCTCCTGGATGTTCAAAACAGCCGGGAAGAAGGCAAGCTCCTGGATGTTCAAAACAGCCAAGGAGGGACGAAGACCCGGAAACGGCCACGGAGGGGCCGGGCTCCGGAGGGTGGAAGGAAGGCAGCCGTCGGAAGTTCCAAAACGACGACGGAGAGGCGGAACTCCGGAAGCGGCCACGGAGGGGCCGGGCTCTGGAGGCCGGGAGGAAGGCAGCCGTCGGAAGTTCCAAAATGGCGACGGAGAGGCGGAACCCCGGAAACAGCCACGGAGGGGCCGGGCTCTGGAGGCCGGGTCGCCTTGAGCCAACGGATGTTCCAAACAGCAAAAGGGGGACAAAGCTCCGAAACCACCGAAACTTAACCAAACTTTGACGAAACCTTGGTAGTTCATTTTAGCACATCAAACACATCCTAGATCTAGAAAATGGTGACCCCAAAGTCAAAATTGAGGAAACCGGAGTTTACTCTGGGTCCCACCACGCCTAAACAGCCAAGGAGGAAGGGAACTCAGAGGAAAGTTCCTCAAACCATCTAAACTTAATGGAACATCAACAAACCTTGGCAAATACAATTAGGGACCACAAACATATCTCGTGATCCACCAAAAGCTGGCCCCTACCGTCAAAACATGGAAACCTGGAATTTCAGGGTCTACGGATGTTTCCAAACAAAGAAAAGAGGGACGGTCGAACCACCGGTAAACTACCCGAACGCTGATGCAATCCTGGCGTACTATAGAACACCCCCAAACACACCCCAAATCTACCAAAAGCTGTCCCAAAGCTGTACGTGGAACCGGATTCCATAAAATCCACTCGACGTGCCAAACAACCAAAGCAAAGACAAAAGGCAGAAAGGGTATGGATGACTTTATTTCTTCGCAAATTTGAATACCCCAAGTAGGTGAATTTGGGTAGGGGAATTCGATCGTTTTGAAGGCACATGACCAATTTGGGCTTGGAAATGGGGCACACAAAACAAGACAGGGGCAAAGCAGCCTGTCAGGAGCAAAAAAAAGGGGGTCCCTGCCTACGGCGGGGCGTGTGTGCAAAACATGCACAACAGAGCCTAGATGCATTCAACATACAATTGATCCCTCGTGCTCAGAACCGCAGAGCTGATGCTTTGGCTCAAGCAGCCAGCACGTTACAACCCCTCTCTTTGTCTGGACTCAAGAAATTCACTGTTGAGCTAACATCTACGCCATCATTCCCGGACAATGTTACCCATCTGCAGGTCTTTAATGATGATAAGCATATCCTCCAATTCATCACAAGCTCTGACGTCTTTGCTACCCAAATAATCGATGAAGCTAATCCAAAGGAGGCTGAATTAGACATAGAAGGGGTTATCAATCTGAAAACCAACACGATCCCAAGGGGGATGGTTCAGCTGGAGCGTGTATTCGATTTGGATTAGATCAGGGATCAGGACCGGCAAACAAAAAGGAGGCTATAAGCAGCCAGTGTAACACTCACAACTTGGGAACGACTGAAGATACCAAGAATGTTTTTATCGGGAAGGTATGTACGCCCGAAGAGAAGAGGGGAATCACAGATGCTTTGCGCAGATATCCTGACGTGGTGGCATGGAGTTACGAAGACTTGAAAACATACGACACATCTGTCATCACGCATACCATCCCTCTAAAGACGGAAGTGAGGCCGTTCTGCCAGCGCCAGCGCCCTATTAATGCCTTGTTGGAACCTATTATTTACAAGGAGGTGCAGAAATTACTTTCCGCAAGGATCATCTTTTCCGTTAGGCATTCCACGTGGGTGGCTAATTTGGTCCCGGTCAGGAAAAAGAATGGAGAGATCAGATTGTGCGTAGATTTCTGTAACCTCAACCGCGCCTCAGAAAAGGACAATTATCCGGTACCTTCACTAGATGAAGTGCTGCAAATTGTCAACGGCTCCCAGATGATGTCGTTCCTCGACGGATACTCCGGATATAATCAAGTGATGGTACAATACGAGGATCTCCACAAGACCGCGTTCACTACTAAGTGGGGGACATTTGCATACAGGAGAATGCCGTTTGGGCTCATCAACGCCGGTGCCACTTTCCAACGCGCCATGGATATCGCTTTCAAGGACCTGATTGGCAAATGTATAATCATCTATATAGATGATTTGACCATATTCTCCAAGAAGCGAGGTGATCACGTCTCTGACTTATGCAAAGTATTTAAGAGATGCCAGGAATTTGGGGTTTCCCTCAACCCTAAGAAGTGCATTTTTGGAGTAACCGAAGGCAGACTACTTGGACACATCATCTCGGAGCAAGGAATCTCTATTGATCCTGAACGCATTGAGTCGTTGCTCAAGATTCAGCCCCTGGGCAGCAAGAAGGAATTAAAGTCTTTCTTTGGAAAGATTAATTTTGTCCAAAAATTCATCACAGGTTTCGCGGAAATTGTCAAACCTCTCAATGCCATGCTCAAGCAGGATGCTAAAGTCGAATGGACCCTAGAGGCCAAACAATCCTTTGAGGAGATCAAGTGAGCCATTGCTGAGGCACCTGTGTTAGTCAGTCCAGATTATCTGAAGCCATTCTATATCTATTCATTTGCCTCAGAGCATTCTTGTGCCAGTATGTTGACCCAAAAGGATGACGAAGGAAATGAGCATTCGATCACCTTCATGAGCGCACCCCTCAAAGATGCTGAATTGCGTTACCATAACATAGAAAAGTAGGCGTACGCTCTTGTTAGGGGGGTAAATAAATTTAGACACTACATTCTACGCAACAAGGTGTTCGCAATCGTCCCTGATCCAGCGGTCAAAACGCTTCTCATGCAGAACGAGTTGGGTGAACGGAGGGCCAAGTGGGTCGCGCTGCTCCAAGAATATGATATGGAGATCCAACCAATGAAATTGGTAAGGGGGTAGGCACTCACCCGTACAATGGCCGAAACAGTAACAGAGGCCAGACCTGAACTCACGGTACAACAATATCAGCTCGAAGATGTCTCCCCGGGTGAGTGGTATCAAGATGTCATTTATTATCTGCTCAATCATAAGTGTTTGTCGCATTTGCAAGGGGTCCAGAAGAGGGCCCTCAGATTGAAAAGCAACGGTTATATGTTACAAGGTTCCATTCTTTATAAGAAGAATCATGAGGGAGTTTATCTAAGATGCCTTGGCCAGGAGGAAGCAGAACGTGTTCTGAGGGAGTTTCACGACAGGTTTGGTACGGGCCATGGTTCAGGTTCTTCTACGACACATCAGATATTAAGGGCAGGGTATTATTGGCCAACCGTCTTCAAGGATGCCCATGGCCATGTTCATTTTTGCCATACGTGCCAAACCACTGCCACCAGGGAGAGAAATGTCACTGTCCCACTGCAGCCCGTGCTAGAGGTAAGGCCTTTTGCACAATGGGGTCTCGACTTCATCGGTCCGGTAAGCCCTCCATCATCTGCGGGACACAGGTACATTCTGACCACTACTAATTATTGCACTAGATGGACGAAAACAATAGTTTGTAAGCATTGTACAACTGAAGTAGTTACTGATTTCTTAGAAAGTTTCATTTTAAATCGCT
>VDFB02319281.1:0-26222 GCA_007258455.2 Sequoia sempervirens
TCTCTTTGACAAGCGGATACATTGATTATCAAAGAATGAAATGTTATTTGTAATTACACTGCAACATTCCCACGCAGACATGATTCAACAATGTGTCAAGATGAAAATGAAATATCTAAGGAACAACACTTGGAACTGACAATCAAATAGACTTTGACATGTTAGAATGAGTAATTTATGAGTTCCTTCAATATAACGAAAAGGGAAGAACTTATTGAGAAGAACTATGTATATTGTTGGGACATAAAAAGTTATCTCTTCGATAAAGCAATATACTTCATTATGAAAGATGATAGAAGAGAGTTAGAAGGGACATAAAGGGGTTTCAAAACATCAAAGCAACTAGTTCCTAATCTCCTTGAAAACCAAAAACAACATATCAACTAAAGACAAATATCAATGAGAGGGATCTATATTGGTAAAATTCAAGGATCGATCCCTTTGATAGCCCTAAAATCAAGAAGTGGACAACTGAACTAAAAATTCCATCAAAAGGAAGGAAGCATTTCATAGGAATAAGGATATCGGTCCTCTCGATAAAGTGATGACATTTATTTCCTTCGTGAATTTGTGAGCATAAAAGATTATTGAAGAAATCACTTTCAAAGAGGGTTTCAACAAGACATGATGATATCAGCATGAAGCCAAAAAGGGTCCCTCCAAAGTCTTGAAAAAATTGAACAGCCTAACACTTATTGGGGAAAGAAATAAATATCGATAGGGGTATGAAATTAATAATTTTGATGTAGCAAAAGAATTAAACTCACTTAACGTGACAAGACAAGTGATATCTCAAAGGAAGAAATTAATGGTGATGGAAGTAAAATCAATAGTTGAAAATCAAAATAGTTTTAGTGACATGAAAGTTGGCACCATTCATCATTTATGAACTAGAGCTGAGCAAAGCTACATATAGACAACTTTCCTTGCTCTAGTTTGAGGAATTCTCTTGCACCTAGGGAGAAAAGAGACCAAGAATCTAATGGTGACCATGGATGGGAAGAAATAGAAGAAATACAACTGGCCTAAGTAACCAAGATTGAATTGAATTCATTCCATTTAGACCAGTTAAAAGAATAAGTGTAAAGTAGGGTTTACATTTTTTCATAAATCAATGGAAAGAACATCAGAAACATCCAAAGTCAAAAGGAAAAAAATAGACACCAGCCATTTAAACCAAGATTTAATTGACCAATGTCCTAGTTCTAGACCGAGATCTAGAAGAAATGTCCAATTAAACTAGAGAGCCGAGAAGTTAGAGGATAAATAGAAGGGATTAGGAGATACGTGGATTAAAAAAAGGGGTTACGACTTGTTCATATACCATTACAACAAAATGTACAAACACAGGCCAATATCTAACCCGTGGAGGCTTAACCTGGGAAAAATAGTAGTACCTAATGTGTTTATCAATGTAGAATTGATGAATGCACTGGTGAAACTGTATAACCATCAGATTCATACGATTCACTTGGTAGATGGGTCATCTTTTATACCAATTACAAGAAATTACATCTCTATGGTTTTCCAATTGGATTTGAGTATGAATATGAAATTCAAGATCAAAGACCTTCTAGATGAATATCATAGTATGTATATTAGCTATAAAAGATGGAGATTACCCTTGCACAAACCTCGGGATGAAGGGAATAGACTTAAAATATTTTCAGAAGTTGAGCACCCCCATTTTCAGTTGAATTATTTGAAGAGTATTTTCAATACACATACTACTCTGCTGGTCAGGTCTTGGGAATAGATGTACCCACCCTAATTTCCATAGCCCCAATGGTTTTAGTAGTAGACATACAAAATCAAGATGCTAGACCTTTTGATTACGTAGAATATTTGGCAAAATCTCTCAATGATGCACTGACTTCCATTAAGAATAACAACATCTATTGCAAATAGTATTCATTGCTCATGCATCTAATCTTATATGAGGGACAATCTATTGGATTATGGAGTGATCATTTATGAATAAGGGATATAGAAAATTATGGAAATGTTAGGTCGGTATAGATGTGGACCTTGATATGGGATAACAGATGCACTCGATCACATTATCTTTATTTTGAATAATATTTCTTGAAGCCACACTACAAGGTTCTTGGTCACCCTTGTAATTATAATCTATCATAAAAAATACAAAGGTTTTTAAAACCTAAAGAAAAGGATCAAGGTGGAAAAGTAAACCATAATTGGGGAGATTGGTATGTCTATGAGGACTATACCAAGATTAGGGTTTATGGTTTCGAAGGAGCACCATTCCTCTTACCAAGGATAGTTTTGGATAGAGTGGAATACCTAGAAATAGTTAGACAATTAGCTTATTCAAATTTCATACATTTGAAAAGTTATGGAAAGTAGACCCTTATGCCGAGTACTCTTTCTTTTAGTGACTTCACTGTTGTTTCTAAAAAAGGATATGAAGCTATTAATGATAAATTGGATCATTATAATCTATGAAAAGGGAATGAAAGAAAGTGGTTTGGCCGTAAGCATTTCATCAACAATGCTAAGTTGGCACAAAAAATGAAAGAGTATAAACATGAGCTCTTTGTAGATGATGATTTAATTAGTAACACTTATGAATTCCATGCATCAAGAAGAAGGGATATTTATAATAGGATAATGATGGATGGAGCATGGAAAAGGAGTCACAATCGTCTATACTATGGGGACTTTCATGAGGTTGAATACCTTGTGGAAATAATGGACATGATGCTTCAACATAAAAATGAATTGACCAAAGATATACCTTCTTCAACATTCAAGAGAAGAGAAGATGCTCCTTCAACAGGGGATGTTGTAGTAACACAAGCTAAGGATGTAACACCTTTTTGTCACATATCACCACAACCTACCTCAGACATCAACATTTATATTGATACACATATGACAAGTGAGGAATATTTTGAGGATGCAGTTGAATTTGTACAAACAAACAAACTCATTGTTGAGAGTATGAACCTCTTCTTGAAAAGAGTGTTGTTATGTTTGAAGCATCTAGTGAACTCTTTGATGATGTCGGGCATAGTGCAAGTCAAAAATTTACTTCAAATGATACTTTTGTCAAGTCTCTTAAGTTCAACGTGTGTGTGTGAAATGTGGGAGAGTTAGTAAATCAACACAAACACCAATGAGACTTATTATAGTAAAGATTTGAATAAAATAAATTACTCTATTTGCAGCAAAACAAATATTTAAAAATGTTCCATTATTCTCTAATCTCAAGGATTTATTAAACCATTTGGATCTTAGATTTGCATATGCACTATGGTTGTTAAAATGACAACTTGAGAAACGAGATGCTATTCAACAACAAGCCAATTAAGTTCCCACGTGAAACTAATGTGATGAAAGCTATGATGCTATGATAATGGAGATTATGATGAATGGATAATGTTTCTAAACTATGTGATACAAATGTTGTGATAAGAAGTTAGAATGATTCTGCATATGCTCAAATGATTAGTGACATGATAATCTAAAATGTTAACTATAAAGCTAAACATGATTCTATATGAAACTACAAAGCAAAACATGATTCTAACTATATACTCCAAATGCTCCAATGCTCCAAATATATTCTTGCATGATAACTCTACTCGAATGTGGGATGCAAAATACTATGGAAAAGGGTTGTATTTATAGGATTTACCAAACATCTTGTGATGTGGTAGCAATCAATGGTCCAAATTCAAGCAAGAGGGATGAACGATGGAGATGGAGAGAATCAAGAAGAATGTTCCCTTGACCAAAGACAACATTCCAAATGGATGAAAGAATCTCTTGACCAAATACAACATGCTAAATGGATTGAGGAATCAAGTGTGTGAGAAAAAGACCATGCATTTGAAGGTTTGTGAAGAAGTGTGTGAGGAATAAGCCATGTGTTTGAAAATTTGTTAAAGATAATTCTAATTAAAAAATTAGAATTATTTAATTTCATGTGACCTTGGTGAGGTGGCATGAAAAGTTGTAGACATGTGCTTGAATTCCAAATTTGGGATTAGTGAGAATTAATTAAATAATGATTTTAGATTTGGAGAATTAGAAGTTATGAACTATATAAATAAATTGAGAATTTATTTATAAGTAGTTGAAATATTAATTAAATAACTAGTATTTAATTAATTAAATGTCTTGACCGATTTGGGAATATATTACATTTTGCCTTCTTTGAAATGTGTGTTTACATGTTGCTTCGAAAAAGGTAATCAACATTTTAAAATTTTTTATGCCCTGAATGATTTTTTGGGTGATGTGGATGTCATAATACCCCTGGAGAATAAAATCAACGAATTTTTTGAAAATTTTGATGATTTTTTGATGATTTGATGATGATCTCAAAATTTTACGCTTCACAAACGATTTGTCTCCCGAAAAATGATGTTAAAGTCACCGGGTGATGATTTGATGAATTAAAGCCCCTTTGAAAATAAAATAAAACATCCCCATAAAAATGCCACTTAATTAACCTTAAAAGGTTAAAAAGTTTGATTAGAAGTTCATTTGAGCATTTGTGATTTGAAAACTTGAGAGTGAGAGTGAGTTGTGCAAATTTGGAGTAGAATGGTGATCCCATACCACACTCATCATTTCGAGCATGTGTGATGGCACAACTACCCAACGACATACTGTCCTTCGGTATGTACCTCAAAAACCTCCCTTGTAATTTGTGCAAGTTGTTTTTCTCACTCTTTTTCTTGTTTGAATTCGAATTTTCCTAGTTTAGTGCATAGGGTGACTGTAATAGTGCATAGAACGATTGTTCTAGTGCATAAGATAGCCTAGCGCATAGGGTTGCCGATGTAGCTCATAGGATAAATGAATTAGCGCATAGGATAAAGCAGCGCATAGGTGTGCCGAAGTAGTGCATTCAATAACTGTTGTGGTGCATAGGATATTTTTGTGCTTAGGTGAACTGATTTAGTGCATAGATTAAATGAATTAGCGTATAGGGTATTTTGGTGCATTGGGACCCTATTCTAGCGCATCCATGAAATGTTTCAGTGCATAGAGTAGTTCGGCGCATTGAAGGTCTGTTTTAGTGCATTGATGAA
The DNA here is from genome assembly GCA_007258455.2 of Sequoia sempervirens. Taxonomy (NCBI): domain Eukaryota; kingdom Viridiplantae; phylum Streptophyta; class Pinopsida; order Cupressales; family Cupressaceae; genus Sequoia; species Sequoia sempervirens. The sequence goes on from VDFB02319281.1 coordinate 5,067, forward strand.
TTTCTCTAGTGCATCGAGTTTTTCAGTGCATTGGAGCATTGTTTTAGCGCATTGGGGAAATTTGATGATTTTCTTGTTGAGACTCCTTGATTTCGATGATGTTTGATCGTGTCAGCCTGTGATTTGATGATTGATGGTGTTGATAGGTTAGATGTCCATTGATCTCATGATAGGTGGGATGCAATGATAGGATAATGATAATTGATGTCATGATGGGTGAGGATCAATTATAGGTTGATTGATTAAATGATCTCATGATAGTTGAGGTGCATTGATTGATTGATAAACCTCATGATAGGTGAGGTACATTGATTGATTAATAAACCTCATGATAGGAAAGGTTAAAGTGATTGATGAACCTCATGATAGGTGAGGTTGAATGATAGATTGATGCTCATTAGATTTGATCAAAGTCTCACCAGAGTTGATTAGATTGATAGGATGATTGATTTTGATTGATTGATTGACTGATTGATGTTGATTGATTGATTAGTTGATTGAGTGATTGATTTGATTGGCTGATTTGCGATATTTTGTGATGATAGGAGTTGTTGATGAGCTTACAGATTAGAGAGTGCTTCTCGAGGACATGAGAGTTGATTCGACACCTAACGCCACTTGAGGTAGCCGTCATTGCACGATGTATTTTTTGTCCCTTATAGATATGCCCCAGATTAGGGTTAACAAGGGTTTATTGATAGCTTTAGCAGAGAGGTGGCACAATGAGCATAACACCTTCCATTTTCCCACTGGTGAGATCACAGTTACTCCTGAGGATGTATACTTGATTTTGCAGATATTTGTGGTTGGAGAGCTTGTACTATATGATTCTCAGGAGCAAGGTGTGACTGATGCACTATGCAGGGTGTTTGAGGATGATACCATATGCGGCTATGAGATTCCTTGGAAGGACATGGTTGATGCTTATGCCACATTGCCTTCTGTGTTAGCTGGATTTATTGGAGGGTTCTTTTGTTCAGATCACAGTTCAAAGGGACTATCAGTTGGATGGGGGTGAATCCTGGAGAGCATGATTGCTCATGGCACTCGATATGCTTGCACACTTGTACCATGATTTGCACTAGGTGGTCTACCTTGGAGGGGCTAGTTTATCAGCAGGAGTCACATTGCTTCAGGTTTGAGCCTGGGAACATATATCAGTTGCACGACCAGTAGGAGAGAGACAACATCCCGCAATGACGCCATATGTACATTTGTATGCCGGTCGACTTGCTCAGCCTATGCTAAGCAAACTCAAGTACTGGAGGAGGACTTTGGATGATCTTGAGTCTGTGGTATGGCGACTATATCTAGATTGTGAGCAGTGGCCAAAGGACAATGCCGAGATGTCATTTTTGTGTCAGTCCCTATATGTGATTGGCCATACATGGTTTATTATTGAGAAATTTTTGTTGCTGAGAGTACTGAGGCAATATGGCAGGGTTTAGGGCATGTCGTAGGGAGTGGCCCATTATGCATGGTGACGACAGGATGCTACAAAGTGGGGGCCTAGTTTGTATTATGATGTAGCAATTCAACATTTCCAGGGTTTACAAGCCGTTCCTTGGGATGTTCGTCCATATATCATTGATGCTGAAATATCAGAGGAGTATGCTTAGTACATGTTCCTGCATCCCTTCCCATGGATCACCATTCCAAATGAGCCAACGCCATTGCTAGAGGAGGAAAAAGTAGGTCATGGGCGGAGACAATGGAGAGAGGAGGTGGAGGATGGGGAGGAGGATAGCAGTGATGGCGGTGATGGTGATGAGAGTGATGGGGGAGGAGATGAGGGTGGCAGAGGACTAGGGTTGGATGTTGGAGAGATGAGAGTGCCTCGCAAGAGGCGATCATTAGTTGCCCCTTCTCAATAATGTGTGGAGATCTGGCTACCATCACAACAATAACATACATAGATAGCTGCTTTATAGGTGCAGGTTCAGACGGTGTAGGGTCAGCTAGAGCAAGTTCAAGCTCTACTTACGTAGGCATAGGGACAGATGCAGACACTGATGATAGAGAGAGATGTAGGAAGGTAGCAGGTACAATAGGTACATGCCTAGCTTGCATAGGTACAAGGCTAGGGAAAAGTGTAGGGATAGATGTAGGGGAAAATTACCATGCTAATTGCTGAGAGGGATGCCCTGAGATGATGGGTGGAGTAGGTTGAGGGCATCACTGAGAGGCTATAGCAGGCTACAGTGGCTGCCGATACTTTAGATTATTTTAGAGAGATTCACCGTACTACACAGGAGGCCAAGTTCTATAGAGGTTGATATCATGATGTGGTTCCTCCAGAGTGGCGGGAGAGCTTTGCACAGTCCCGGTTAGGGAGGTCTCAGTCTCGTACTGTTAGCATGGGTGTTATGCAGCCACTTCCTAGTGATCAGAGAGATCTTGGTGTGGGTTCGTCGGGTGCAGGGGGAGGTATGGTCCCGTGATGCTAGCACCGTCTGGGGGGAGCACTACATAGCTCCAGTTTATGATTTTCTGATGTACTTTGGACATGATGTATACACTAATGTATATGAGACATTGATGATGTTCCTCTTGTTTTTAGACTTTATGATACACTGCCATTTTTTATATTGATGTATGGCTTTATACCTTTAGATATCCTTGTACACTTTGACATTATGATTTTAAGGTTATATGATATGTGGTGATGATTATGATCTATGTGTTGATATGATTTCATGATGGATGCCTATGATGGATGCATTCAATTTCTATTATTTATGCTATATAATGATGATGATATGATATGCTATGGATGCAAATGATGATACAACTAATGTGTTATGGTTCTCTGATGATTTATGAATGATGCCAATATGATGTATGTGATGGATCCTATTATTCCAATGCAATGTGATGTATTTGATGTATTTGTATTTTTCTAATACAAATAGATGATGCAATGAATGGATGGATGTATGATAATGTGATGGTACCTAGTTCTTATGTGTTTATGATGTTTATATGACGATGCCTATGTGATGATGATGCTTAAGTGGTGATGATTATGTTAATGCATGCAATGATGATTATGTTTAATGTATGCAATGATGGTTATGTTTAACTGAGCTTGCAAGACTTCAAAACCTCTAGGGTCTTAAGCTTAAATGAGTGAATCTATCCAACTTCCAAGAGCTATGGGAAGGTTGCCATCAATTGATTATTTTTTAAGTTAAGCTTCACAAAACCTGACATATTTCCCAACTTTCTTGGAAATCTGAAGAGACTCACTCATTTAAGCTTAGTGGACCACTTTCTTAATGCAACTATATGAAATAATTTTTATTATGTAAATGAGATGCGATGCCCATTTTTTTGTGTTTTCTGATGCAAATATTATGATGTGATGCATGGATGGATGAATGATGCAATAATGTTTTCTAATGTATGCAAATGATGATGCAAGTGATGTGTTTTTGTTAAATAAATATTTGGAGCAGCTCCCCTTGAGGTTAATTTTTTATATTATTGTGTGCGGGTCTGCACATCAGCAGCGTTTTACCGGATTTTTATCAAAGTTTGATTGCCGCTTCATCTCTTAAGCCGGTGCTCGACTTTCCTTTGGATCACGAGGAAGCTGGTGGTACCTCCCGCGTCCGCGATTCATTGATGTTTGTTCTTGTTCCTTGAAGTCGTCGGTTGTGAAAGGCTTCCACAAAGCCGTCATTCTAAAAAGATGTGATGGGCCCCATCTTACTCGTGGCAGCAACCGGAAATATTTCAATGCGGGGATGGGAAATAAACAGCGAATAGCGAAATCTTTGCCGCGATGTCTTTCGCTGGTAGTGAAGCGTTTACTCCTTTGTGACCAAGTCCTCGACCCATTGACCGTGTTGCGTTTTAGCAAATCACCGTGGAGTGATGGGAGAAAGGATTCATCGCGAGGGATCGCGAAAAGACTACCGCGAAATAATGGCCAGTCTGTTTGAGGGTGATAGGCTGGATTGAAGCTGAAATAATGCTATTAGTTTGCTGCTTCATAATCATTCGCAATGGATGACACTTGTACAGTCGAAGCTACATTTTGGGACCACGCCATCATTCACGGTGAATGCACATTGCGGGATAGTGGATGTTGTGTTGAAGCGATCTTTGTTAGCGGCCTTGAGATATTTTGATTCACATTATTACAGAAGATTATGAGATTTTTTACGCTATTCTCTCGAGAAGCGATGGGAGGTTTTTCCTACTATATATACTTTCTCTGTTGATGAGAAAGAGTTTGGAATTTGGAGAAAAACACGTTGGTTTTAGCAAAAGACTTCAGGCCTCTATTACTGTTTTATTTAAATTGCAAAACTTTTAGACTGTGCCAATTGTTCAGCCTTTCTGTTTTTCATGCTTTTGATTAAACTGTGAATTGTGCTTTATACTGTCTTGACACTTCATTTGAAGAACTTCAATATATGTTGGATACAAGTTTGCTTACCTAAATCATGTCTAATGACTCTTCTTAGTAGTGAAAATGTATGCAACGTTATTTTATGTCAATAAATGAATTGTCTATGCTATAATCTTAAGTCTCTGATGTTTTGGAATATAACAAAACTATTCAGGCCCTTAAATCTATGATTTATCGTGCCCATCAACAAATCTTGGTGCATCACCTTAGGTTAGACTTTACTTTATTATATCCGCTTCCTTTTCCCTTTCCAAACCCCATTATAGAAGAAGCCGACTTCTCTAAAATCTGGAGGTTACTCAGTTTAGCGTAAAAGGTCCCCCTTAAACTGAGTTTCCCATAAGACTCTGTTACCTCATCAATTTTTGGCGTCAATAATTTGTTCTTTTTCTGGCATGCCCGGTAGGACCCAAACTTAATGAAATTGCATTGTAGAAGAGTGTATGAGCCATCAGCCTGTAACTAGATCCCAAATTGCAAGTAACCCAAGTTTACTAGTACCTCCGCTAGGGACAGTCCAAGTCGCTAATCAGCTAGTAACCGTTCTATTCTCACCACCCTTTCCTCTCACCATGTTGCTGGCCGCCAACAAAAACTACGTAGCATGGGATGCTGAAATTCCCCTGGTAGCATCGGTAGCACCCGCTGTCTGGGGCGCTATCTCAGTTTTGGCTATGAAAGCTATCCCCAAATTTGTCGGAGACAGCTTAAAAATGCCAATAAAACATTTGTAGGATGTGGTGGTCGTATGTTTGGTACATGGTATTATAGTGTAGAATGTAGCCCTGAGGCTCCTTGCCGTGTTTTTCAAAGGAAAGGCTCTGGATTGGTACCGAATGCTAACTCCTAATTCAATTCACACTTGGGATGAGCTTGGAGATCCATTCTATGAAAGGTTCTCTAATGAGGAAGATCGTTCTTCATTATATTATCAGCTATCCATCATAAGACGAGCCCCCCAGGAGTCTTTGATGGACTTCAATGCCCGATTTCACACAAATTGGCAGAGGATCCCTATTACTATCCACCTGACTCCCGAGTTGGCATTTATATTTTATCTGAAAGCCATCAATTCCAATATTTCTGTGATTATCAAGTCTTTGGGAGGAGCTACTCTACCAAATGCTTATGGTACTACTATCAAAGTGAAAAATCATTTGATAGATTATGAAAAATTTCCCCCTTGACCTATTATGCCAATATTTCCTGAAATATCGACCTCCATGCAAGAGGTCGCGTTGACTAGTGCACTCGCAATTGCCTAGTCAATGTACTCATATGCGTTCACACTTGAAAATGTCGCTTCTACATCAAGATCTCCTAAGGAAAAAATAAGCGACCTCAAGAAGATGTTTTGAACCATGGCAAATGACATAACAACTCTTAAGCAGAACCAAGCAATGCCTCCACAGCCCTCATATCAAAACTATCAAGGCCAGTGGTCTACTTATCAGCAAAATCAATATCAGGGTGCGCCTCGCACTAATCCATCAATGCTGACTGCAAACCAAATGGTGTTGGTGCCTTCTCCACTGACGAGCGCGTTGCCAAGCTCGAGTAGGGAATTAACCGCAGGGCAGAACAACCTTATTGATGACATCAATCCATGGTGTTTCCCCTACAGCAATGCGCATATGCCCCAGAACTGTCCGCATGGAAACCTACAACAAAAGGTGGTAGAGTAACATAGCCAAAGCACAACAACAAAAAATGGAAGTTATGTATATGCCTCACCACAAATGGAGAGTGCAATCCTTACCACACAAATACAAGGAATGTCTTTAGAACAAGAATCATATATTGCTCCTGATCATGCACTTTTCTCCTGGATGGAAGAAGAAGAAATGGTGTTTGCTAATGACGCATTCATATCTAAAACACCGCAGGTGCAGTCTGACTATAACACACGTTCAAAGAGGAGATTCACCAGTGAGCCAGTTGCTTCACATCTAGACAACCCACAACTCAGAGGCGCATCCGATCAAATTCCCAGTGCTTCAACCATCCCTTCACCTTCTCAACCACGGAAGGAGATTATTATCACAAGAACCAAGGAGCAGAAATCTCTGAGTTTGCCACCTTTTAATGTGGTAGAGCAATTGAAGAAATCATCCACTAATATGTCTTTGTGGGACATTCTAGCTATCCCAGAACAAAAGAAGTTATTATAGAAGGCACTTCAGGAAGAGATCAACTCGGCATCAATAGAGCCATCTGCTAGTGCAGAGGTTGTTTATCACATATTGTTAGCAAAGGTCCTTACAAACAATACAAAGGAATCTCCTGCTGAGGATAGAAGTAGGTCAAAACCTCAACCCTTCTTCTTGACTCTCATTGTAGGAAAGAAGCTATTACACAATGCTATGATTGATTCTGGCGCTAGTACAACGGTTATGCCTAAATAGATAGCCGAAGCTTTGGGACTTAGCTACGAACCTATGAAAAGAGGGGTGATGCAGCTTGATGGAAATAAAGTTGAGACCGTAGGTGTCATCAAAGTGCTTCCTTTAACTCTATTTTCCTACCCTAGTATCACAGTCCCGCAGGACACAGTGATCATAGATGTTCCTCCTATGTTTGGTCTCTGTCTATCCTGAGAATTTACTTCAAAGGTGGGCAGATACCTATCCTTGGATTGGTCACACCTGATACTTAGGACCAAACATAATGCAAAAATGAAGATAAAATCGGAGGCTTTGCATTCCGAACATGTGGCGGATGAGGCCTTGATCAATTTTGAAGTAACACATACCTCTATCACTAAGCAAGAAATGTATTGCATTGAGTTGCTAGAGGAGGAGAAGGTGAGCGGAGATCAAAATGATAAAGAAGACACTCTGTTAAGTGAACACATAAACAATGATCCTTTCAACAATTATCATGCTACAAGATTGGGCACATATGTAATTTATGATGAAGACCAGGTGCTTCCAAGGGTCGCTAAAGAATCCAAAGGTAACCAGGCAAATGAGCTATGGACACTATAATTTGATGGAGCAAGAAGCAAACTAGGTGTTGGAGCAGGGGTATATCAAATATCCCCGCAAAATAAAAAATGGTTGAGGCCTTTCTGCTTTCATTTCACTTGTTCAAACAATGAGGCTGAATATGAAGGGTTAGTCCAAGGCTTAAGCCTTGTGGAACGAATGGGCATTAAGCAATTAATTGTCTTCAGAGATTCCGAACTGGTAGTTAACCAGGTCCAAGAAATTTTTGCAGCAAAGAATGTCCGTATGAGATCCTATCGGCACCGAGTCTAGGACCTGATTGAGGGCTTTGAAACTTTCAACATCTAGACCGTTCCCCAAAGACAAAATAGCGATGCAGATCGCATGGCTATGATAGGTGCTCAGTTTGATCCTGTCTCTGACTTGCTTCAGAACGAACATTCAATACGAGTACTAGTCTGACCAGCGATCCCCGACAATGATCAGAGTTGGCAAGTCTTTGAAAGTGATGGACACATCACCTTGTTTATCCAACACTCAAGGGAATTCGGCGATCAGCTTCAACCAAAGATCACCGAGGCTTATGAGGGACAAATTATGCAGCTCAAATCTAATAAACTTCTGAAAGGATTGGTTATTCTTGAAAACTTTTTCAATTGTAATGATGCCCGAAATGATAAGAGAAAGTTTGTGGTAGACAAAAGTGATTATGAAGACCTTCGGGTCTCCGATGGTAGGAATCTCCGAGTTAGAAAAAATGTCCTGCACCATGATAAGGAAAGGCTCATCAGTTTCTGTGAAAAGTATGGAGTAGTGGCTTGGTCCTATGATGATCTAGAGGGTTACGATCCTGACATCATTCAACACACTATTGAGCTAACAGAAGGTGAGAAACCAGTCTGACAGAAACAAATGCCAGTTAACCCTAAAATTGAGGCCCTAATGGCACGGGAGCTAACCAAGCTCATTGAGTCCCGCATTGTCTTCCCAATTAAACATAGTATTTGGGTATCAAATTTGGTCCTAGTCCGAAAGAAGAATGGGAATATCCGCTTGTGTGTGGATTTCTGAGACCTTAACAGAGCATCTCTGAAAGACCACTATCCGTTGCCTTCTATGGAGCCAATCCTACAAACTGTGGCATGATCGGAATGTTTTCTCGCTGGATGGTTTCTTTGGCTACAATCAGATCCGTGTTAAAGAAGAATATTAACACAAGTCTACGTTCACCACAAAGTGGGGAACATTTGCATATGCTAAAATTCCTTTTGGTTTATCCAATGCAGGGGCAACATTCCAACGGGTGATGGACATCACATACAGTGAACTAATCAATAGGTTTATTCTAATCTATTTGGATGACTTTACTGTGTTCTCTAAATCTAAAGATGATCATTTTGATCATTTGGAATTAGTTTTTCAAAAGTGCCAGGAGTTTGGGGTTTCCCTAAATCCAAAGAAATGTGTATTCAAAGTGCCACAGGGTAAGCTATTGGGGCATGTTGTGTCTAGAGAAGGTGTTTCAATTGACCCCGAACGAGTAAAGACTATCAAAGAACTTCCCCTTCTAGTAAATAAGAAGGGTGTTCAGTCTTTCCTGGGCAAGGTCAATTTCATCAACAAGTTTATTTCTAATTTCGTAGGAATGATTAGGCCGATCACCCTAATGTTGAAGAAAGATCAAGCATTCAAGTGGACAACGGAAGCTCAGGAGGCTTTTGAAAGGGTCAAGGAAGTGATTTCCACAACCTCGGTGTTGGTTAATCCAGATCAATCCAAAGATTTTATAATGTATGCTTTCAGTAGCAAGTCCAGTATTGCTACTGTTCTAACCCAAAAGGATAATGAAGAAAAGGGGGAATATCCAGTGGCGTTCTATTCCCAGACCCTAAAGGAATATGAGATGAATTATAATTTTGCCTAAAGACAGGCCTTTGCAATAGTAAAAGGACTTAAAAAGTTTCACCATCTAATTTCCTACAACAAGGTTCTGGTATATGTCGCACATTCCAGTGTGTGTGAATACATCATGGAAGGGGAGATCACAGAAAAAAGGGCTAATTGGATCACCAAGATCTTTGAATACGACATTGAAGTCAAGCCCACTAAGACTATTAAGGAAGAGGACTGTGTGAGTATATGGTACAGAATGAGGAGGTACCTGTCACAGAGGAGCAGCTAGAGCTCGTCTTGATAAATGAATCAGAATTGAAAGGCGGTTGGCTGACTGATAGAATGAGATTCATGCAAACCAAAAAGTATCTGCCAGGCCACTCGTCCCAAAAAAGGAGGTATTACTGGTTGCAGAATTGCAGGTATACACAAATAGGAGTCCTTTTCAAAAGGAATTTCAATGGTGTTCTCCTGCGATGTGTAACTTTGGAGCAGGAAAAGAGGATCCTCGATGCGTTCCATAATAGTGCTGCAGGCGAACATTTCTCTACCAAAACCACCATGATTAAAATCATGTGTGTTGGCTATTATTGGCCTACACTTTTCAGTGACTCCCACTTTCTGGTAAGGGCTTGTAAAAAATGCCAGTTCTTTGCTGATAGAAGGAAGAATTCCGCAATGCCCCTAAGACCTATAGTGGCGGATGAACCGTTTGTGAAATGGGGCCTGGACTTCATCAAAATGATCAACCTGGTTTCTAGTGCCGGACACAAGTGGATTCTAACCGCTATAGACTATTTCACAAGGTGGATGGAGGCTGTTCCCCTTAAAGGTGCAGCAGAAACAAAGATTGTAGATTTCCTCAAGGAATTGGTGACAAGGTTCAACCCTCTGAAAACTATCATTTCGGACAATGCCAGAGCATTTCTAGGTGCAAAGGTATGTCACTTTGCATTAAAGAATGACATATTCCTTAAAACATCATCAAACTATTATCCACAGAGAAATGGTCTAGCAAAGTCAACAAACAAAAGCTTAGTCCGACTCCTTAAAAGGATTGGCTAAGAACTCTAGAGGGAATGGCATAAAAACCTCCAGACAGTGCTCTGGGCAAACTGTATAACTCCTAAGCAAGTCCTTAAGACTTCACCTTATGAATTGGTATATGGGAAAGAGGCACTATTACCTATCTCTATGGAGATTTCGACAATACAATTGTTGAAATCTCTTGAGATAAAACAAAATGAAGCCATGGAGGTTCAGCTCGCTAAACTGTTGGAAGTACAAGAAAAAGGGAGAATTCCCTAATAGCAATGACAAGCCGTCAACAGGTGGTCAAACGATGGTTTGACAAGAAGGCTTCTGACTAGGGTCTAAAATGTGGAAACTTAGTGCTAAAGTATGATAGTAGGGCTGCAAAGTCAGGTCAACACGGTAAATTTGATAGCCTATGGGAGGGTCCCTTTAGAATCATTCGGTGCAAGGAACACAACGCTTTTGAGCTAGAGAATATGGAACAGGAACCGTTGGAAATCCTGATCAATGGGATTCATCTTAAGCTGTTCCATTAGGCATTAAGCTCTACTTTGTACATATGTAAATAGTGCTTTTATTTTATTTTATTTTTGTTTCTTTGGTCGGTATTTTGCTGAATCAGTTTGTACTTCTATAGAATTAACCAATTATTATTAGTGGGGGGAACACCAGGTTCCTAAAGTTAGTATATCAGTCTACATCATAGAAAGGTATCATGTTGTAGCTGCGAAACAGGAAGTGTAGGGCCTGAATAACCCTTTGCTGGTGCTGGTCATGGGTCTATAGGTGAAATCCGCTGAGGAACGACAGCCAAATGACAACTTCTTCCTTAATGAAGCGATGCAGGTCGTTGGCTGACAGCAGACCTACCCCATAGGCAACATGCGCAATGACCTCCCCGAGACCATTCAAGTATTTTTTGGGGAAGATTTCTTTAACCAACTTCAAGATAAGTGGCCGGGGAATGCTAATGTTCAGCATGGATGCTACAAAGTGGGAGCATATGTCGATATTCACCTGATACTTATCTTCATATTCTATACAATCTTTTCCTCAAACCCACTTTATGGCTACCAAAACCAGAGAATGCTTATTATTCGTCATCCTTTTCAGTCTCTTAGTTGAAATCTCCCCTAGGAATGCCATATGTGACTTATATGAGGTCAAGCGAACTGGGGTATCCATTGCTTTGACACTATCCCTAGGCTTCTGAGCTAATGCCGAATTTGTCTACCACCTAACCTATGAAAAGGCTTGCTTAAGACTCTGCTACTGACCTATCACTTCTCAAATGCTAAGTATATTTTGCTCACCACTTACTGGCCTATTTATAGAAAATTGATAAGACATGCTAATCCGCTTCGAGAAAACGTGATATTATGCTAGTTGCTATCTTGAAAGGTGAGCCTGCGTTTGCTCACATTTTCAGGCCAGTTACATCCGTGATAGCATGACTCAATGCATGCTTAATTAAATGGAACTGATTAATTAGCTTTAAAAATGTGGCACTTGTTGGCAGTAAGACGTATGGCCGTAGGCTATTGTGTCATCTCTCTAGTGCGTCCCAGAGCCCAAGGCGATATTCATATCTTTTCAGGTCGTGATTGTTTTCTTGGCGTAATCATTCTAGCCGAGATATTAATTGTCAGCACATACTAATGCAGGGTTAGCAAGCCAATTGCCGGATCAAGTTCCAAGGATATTAGAGCATATCACACGATTTCCCAAATGCAATAATGAACTCTGACTACCTCAAAATAGCAATCAGTCTATTTTGCACAATTTACAAGATTAATGGTACATGCCGAATTAAATGCAAAAGGTTTGCTTTCGCCTACCATCTTGAGAAAGGTTGCTATTATTGCATGAAAAGGATTAATATTTCAAAGTCTTTTCACAAATGCCAAGGATAAGTGTAGAGTTGTTTTTTGTCTGTCTATCTAGAGCCGAGCATAGTTGCAGCCAACGAGGAACTTACAGAAATCTTCAGAGAAGGAAAATGTCAAAATCTTCAGCTCAACCAATGTAAGAGGAAATTAGCTAGGAGCTATTTACGGTTATTCGTTCTTCAGTAGAGGTATATGTCTATGAGGATGTGGCGTACGCTACGCCTGTTATATCCTACAGGACAAGGAGATCCTACAAAGAAGAGCTGAAAAGACCCAAGAAATGGAGAAACCAGAAAAAAGGTTGAAGAAAAATGGGACAATATCTATGACCCAAGGCTCGCGAAAAACCCTAAGTCCCTCAGAGAGGCAGCTTGTGCTAGGTTATCGGCACCAAAGGTAGACCAATCTATGACTAGTAGAGTTTGGTATAGTGGTCTCCCTCAATACATGGTCCCACTCGTGCACTATTGCCCAAAGGTGGTTGATGTTGCTATTCAACATTATAATCCTGATACCCACTACATTGAAGGTCGCAACTTAAGGGTGCATATCACTCCAAAGGCCATCTGACACATGTTGTGTATCCCAAATCTAAGTAAGAGGAAGGAGAATATCGAGACCTTTCGCCCAAGCAAAGGAGAGAAAATATGGAGGAAGATGAAAACTAGCTTGGAGTTCTTGTTTGAGGAGACTAGTAAGAAAGACATCTCAGCCACAAAAGCGCCAAGTTTTCCGTTGTCACCCGGTGCATTTCACGATGATCTCCAGGATGCCATGTCCATGTTGGCCTTTGTATGAGGCCGAGACTCAGATGAGAAGATAGACGCCTTTCAACTGGGACTGACAATGCAATTTCGCGAGCAACATGAACTCTTCTGGTATGATTTTGCTAAATTTATAGTTGAAGAAATGAAACAACAAATTGAGAATTATCAGGCAGAGAAAAAATTTAGGTTTATTTCCTTCTTGGTCCACATGTTTCTGCATCAGAACCCGGATTTCTTTGCCCAATATTTTTTGCTATCAATTTTTGATGAGCAAAATAATAGGGAGCCGGTATCCACATGGACACCTTTTCTTTCTGCATCATATGATTATTATGTATTTGCGGACTATTTCATAGCCCCGGTCTTGAATGATTTGATCAGAGAGGGTGATATTATCTAGCTTGATAAGGAGCAGGCCGAATTTATGTAGAGCTTCACCCCTGCTTGTGACTAGTTCTTGGGTAGGGATTTTACGATCCTCTGAATATGGGGCTTTACTGGAAAACCTTTCCTGCTCCCAGCCTGCATCACAGATAGAGTGCTCGCACTAGAAATGTTCTGACTTGTGTGTATCATTGATTTTACTTTCTATAGCAGTGAAAAAGTCAAGAAGAAGGGATTCTTCACTCGTCTGAAGAATTTTAAGTTGGTAACTCTACTAAAAAAACAATCATACCAGTTGTTAGAGGACAAGCTGGCACATATAGGTTTGGTACTGGTAAATGATAAGTGGGAATACAACCCTTTTGATGAATTTCCAGAGCCACATATGAGAGTTACCCATGTTTCCTGACCATACTGGGAGAAGCGGCGTAACCCGCGAATAGACAAAGATGAGGATTTTGTTGAATTGGCACAAATCCCTATGCCAGACACTAGAGACCCATGGCACAAGTTCTACTTTCCTGTGGCTGTGGCTCAGGATAATGTCCCCATGGAGCACGACATGTACAACAGGTTAAAGAAGGATGAGGAATAGTGTGAGGAAAAAATAAAGGCTTTTTGGAAATATCGCCAAAAAATAGCACAATTGGATGCTCCTTACAATCAACTAAGGGATTACTAGGAATTTGAAAGATGGTGGAAGGAGGGCCATCCCAGCTCGAGCTCTAGTATTAATAAGAGTGAAGAGGGGGAGGAATCCGAGGAGCAGGAAGAGGAAGTGGCAACATCGGCTACATCAGCGCAAAAGGAGAAGGCCTCCAGGCAGCCCGCTTATGTGGCCATGAACGTACGTTTTAATATATCAAGGGGCTCACATACACTTAGTTGGGCTGCTAAACTAGCCAGACTATCACTTCAGTAGGAGGAGATGACTGCCAAAGCTAGTGAGATTCCACATGCGAAATGACAGCATATTATCGGAGAGGGTTCGCAAGAACTCGCTGGAGGAGGAGTACTCGCTGCTACTCAGGAGCTGGAGGTTGCAGCAGAGCCTCTGATATTTCTGGAGATGCCAACAACTAGTCAACAGGTACAATTTTCTCCTTCTTCTCTTGCATCTCATTCCTTAGTATCCGCCCCTACCCCATTGCCGACCCCTGCCAAAGGTACTGACCCTCTACCCTCTATTTTTAGTCTGACATACCTGGTTGGATTCGTCCAGTTTTTGTAGGGCCACCTGCTCATAATTACTCCTTTGCATATGCTTACGCCTGCCACTACCGCTTAGACCTTCCTCACCCCGCTTTCAAAAAGCTTTCCCCTTGTGAGTGCCCATTCTTTCTTCACTATGATTATAGATCCTCTTCCTTTGCAAAAGGCTAACACCCCGTTAACAACTCCCCCCTCCCCGCCAATGAGCCTTATGGCTGATTTCCTAGTCCAGTCATTACAAATGACTAGCCCTACTGTTAGTTCTCAAACTAAACTATGGAACGTGCCTCATTTTTCTCTATAAACTTTGACTCTCCAAAAGAAACAAATGCCCATGCCTATGAAGGTTACCTATCCCTATGCCCTGCCTTTTGGTGCTCCTTTCGTAGGTGGATTAGTTTCATCACCAGCCAAATTCATAGCACAGATAGATTGTGAAAGTGAGGCACGCACGAATAGAATGAGGAAATGCAAGGCAAAGGATGACAGTGTTTCCACCGAGCCAAGAGTACAAGATCTGTACGATGAATCCCGATAAGAATTAAAGTTTGCAACCATGTACTCGAGGGTAAGCAAGCCTCAGGGAGAGATGCAACTAGAAGACTATGAGATATATGTGATCGGATTTGACATGAAGGTAGTCCGACTGCAGGATAATGTTGAAATCATGGAGAAAACGCAGTGGGTAGTCACTTCCGACTTTCTCAAAATTAGTCGCTAGCTAAAAAAGAAAGATGAGTAGCTCAAGGCAACTAGGGAAAGGGTTAGTTTTCTAGAAAGGAAGGAGAAATCCTTGGAGGTAGATATTGCCCGCATGACCGAAAGGACACTGACAGTAGAGGATGAGAGAAACAGGCTTCAAAGCGAAATTGCGAAGATTTAGATTATTGACCCTAACATAATAAAAGAGCTACAAAGCAAGAACCATGAAGCGCAACAAAATCTACAAATGAAAGATGAAGAGCTAGAGCGCCTCCGCTTTGAGTATACTCAGGGGATGGCACAAAAAGGGGAGGAGTTGGAGCGCAAATAGGCTCAATATGAGCAAAGAATACAAGAGAAAGAGGCCGAATTTAAAGGCCTAAAGGCTCAAATAGAGGAAGAGCTCTGAGAGACAAAGAATTCTCTAGAAGAGCACTTAGAAAATCACTCCTGACTCGAGCAGACTTGGAATAAAGAAATGAGTAACTATGCGGAGCAGCTAGCGTCCGAAAAAAAGAAAAAGGCAGAATTGGCTGAGGCCATTATTTCAAGAGACGCGAAGATTGCTTCGCTTAAAACCTCTCTCTTACCTTCCCCTACACAACCTGATATCCTTCTGCTGGTTAGGCAATTATACATTTCTCACTAGGAGAAAATCAAAATCTTTTGCTTAACACTGTAGCCTACCCTTCGATTTATCCACAAGGCATCAAGGCTTAGCTAGGAGGCCCATGATATGATTGAGCAGTTCCCATGATTCATCCTAGAGAAGGTTCCTGAGGCGAAGGACTTGCTCAACAAGCTATACTCCATCTCTGACGAGCACCTTGCTAGGGCGGGTATTGAAGATCGGGACATTGCTGTTCAAGCGGAAAACAAATTTATCCATTGCCACTTCGCCTTCCAGCACACTAAGGCAGCTATGGCTATTCTGAGTAAGACGTTGGATAGCATACGGGGATGTTTCTCTGAGTTAGGTAGGATGGGACTGCCGCCCCCGTTCCTCGAGGATGGCTCTATTGCCATGACTGCACAGATTGCAAAAATTATTGAAGAGAAAGAAGGTGACCCAGAGGCTTTTAGGGAGTTCAGCCATCCCCCAACGGTAGCCGACATTGAGGCAGTCATTCATCTGCTCTCACAGCTACTATTTCATATACAAGCAGGTGCCGATTTACCCGATGTGCTGCCTCACAAAGAAACTATTGATCTACATGGAACACAGGAGAATTTACGCAACATAGTGAAGCTGTCCGAGGATGAATGGTTGCCTTTGTAGGTGGCTCTTTCCAATATCTGACTCCATTAGCCCTTTTGATAAGGCTATGGTCTACAGAACCAGAGAAATTTTGGGTTCTCCGTTCCTTAGTCGAAATGCCCCTGTTAGTCGCCAAAAACTGTTAAATAAATATTTGAGCAGCTCCCTTTGGGTTTATCTTTTATATTGTGTGTGCGCCGGTCTATGCATCACCGAGTTTAATCGACTTTTTATCAAAGTTTTGATTTGCCACTTTGTGCATCTCCTCTTCACAGCTTCAGGTATCGACTTTCCTTTCAGATCTTGGGAAATTGCACGGTGCCTCCACATGTCGCAGTTATGGGATGTTTTGTTTCTTATTTCCTTGAAGCCTCGTCGAGCTGCGAAAGGCTTCCATGAAGCTGTCATTCCTAAAAAGATGTCAGCGGGCCTCACATCTTACTACGTGGCAACCGTTCAAAAATATTTCAACGCGAGGATGAAATAAGTAACCACGGGCAATAAAATGCTGCCACACATCTTTTATGCCCGACTGATGAAGCGTTCCCTCCAATGTGATAAATTCCTCAGCCCATTCGACATGTGTTGCATTTTCAAAAATCCTCGACAGTGATGGGAGAAGGATTCATGCGGGATGCGAAAGGCTGCCACAAAACTAACAGCGGATTTGTTTTGAGGGTGATAGGCTGGTTGAGCGAAATAATGCTATTAATTGTTGCTTGTCATAATTATTCGCAACAATGGATGATACTTGTCTGATCGAGCCTGACCGGGACCACCGCCATCATTACAGTGAATGCACCTATGCCCAGGATGATTGGATGCTGTATTCCGTCTCGATGCTATTGTAACGGCCTTGGGAATATTCTGATTCAGGCATTATTGCAGAATATTACGAAATCTTTTCTGTTGCTGTTCTCTGAAGCGGTGGGAGGTTTTTCCTGCTATATATACTTTCTCTGTTGATGAGAAAGGGTCTAGAATTTGGAGAAAAAAATGCTGGTTTTAGCAAAAGACTTCAGGCCTCTATTACTGTTTTATTTAAATTGCAAAACTTTGAGACTGTGCCAATTGTTTAGCCTTTCTATTTTTCATGCTTTTGATTAAACTGTGAACTGTGCTTTATACTATCTTGACACTTCATTTGAAGAACTTCTATATATGTTGGATACAAGTTTGCTTACCTAAATCATGTCTAATGACTCTTCTTAGTAGTGAAAATATATGCAACGTTATTTTATGTCAATAAATGAATTATCTATGTTATAATCTTAAGTCTCTGATGTTTTGGAATACAACAAAACTATTCAGCCCTTAAATCTATGATTTATCGTGCCCATCAACAAATCTTGGCGCATCGCTTTAGGTTAGACTTTACTTTATTATATCCGCTTCCTTTTCCCTTTCCAAACCCCATTATAGAAGAAGTTGACTTCTCTAAAATCCGGAGGTTAGTTTAGCACAAAAGGTCCCCCTTAAACTGAGTTTCCCATAAGACTCTGTTACCTTGTCAATTTTTAGCACCAATATTTTCTATATGAGAATGATGTGTTTTTGGTAATGTCAAATTTACTTAATCTATTAGTATCAGAGATATCATTGTGAAATTTTTGCAGCTTTGGAAACCCTATAGATACATATGCAAGCTAACATGGATGTAATCTAACATGGATGCAATCTAACTTAACCATGCAGATCTAATATGTAGATGTTGTCATTCGTAATAGCTGATTTTTTGTGCTCTTTATCATCATTGAGCCTTTAAAATGTTGAAAGTGAGTACAAACATCAATGGTATATTTAGACCATGATGATCTAAGTACTACTTCTATGATTTTTGATATTGCAAGTTAACACAAGCATCTAAGTATAATTAAACTGAGATGACTTGAGTATTGCTTGCATAAACAGACAAGAGTTAATCATTTTCCTATGTAAATTCAAAATTTTATTAGTGATACTTTGTATAGCACGTCCCACGATAATTTGCACAATAATAATGATCAACTCACAGACAACAAACAAAGAAAAATCATACTCCTTCCTGGCTCCTCTAGTTCAATACATCATTGAGGTGCTCCAGAGAAATGATAACAAAAATCAAAGTTCAATGGTTGAAAATTCATGCAACAGTGATAAATCCTTGATTCAGAAGAACAATTATCCATTTGAAGTGTGCTTTTGGTTTGATTGATTTGGTTGTTTGATATGGATGGTTGATGTGTTCATATTTATGTGATTGATGTTCAATGTTGAGTTGCACTATGATCATTGTTTTGGGTTGTGTTGTTCTATTGTTGTTTGTTTGTTGGTTCAAGCTCAAATTTTATTGCCCCTAGTGAGTTCAGGATTTTGCCCCTAGTCTAGGGTGAGACACGACTGTGATGCCATGATATGTACATGAAGCTTTCCTAATTATAGGTAAATTTGGTGGCAAAAGAAAATGGTGAAAGCGAATGGTCGACATGCTCAAATAGATGGAAAAACTAACCTATCACAAATAACACCTGTTTCTAGGTTTTCACTACTTGTTTTTATTGCACTTTTTTAGATTTTATGATTTTTGATTTTTCACCTTTTTTTGTATTTTTATCTTTTTAATTTTTTTTTGTTTTTTGATCTTTTTTTAATTTTTGTTGTTGTTACCAAGATGTCTTTTTGCTAGGTTTTCATCAAGGCAACCATTTTTTAGGACATTTTCTGATGTTTTTGTATTTTTTTAGGACTCTTTTCAATGCATTGGATGATTTAGGTGTAGAACCTTTTGAGATGCAAGCTATTGAGGGGTTCATCAAACAAATCCCCTTCTGGTGTAGACAACTGATATGCTCCTGATCCTAAGACTGACATAATAACAAAGGGACCTAGCCAGTTGGGTTCAAATTTTCCCTTCATTTCTTGATCATGTTGATTACGTAGATTCTCTTTTAGGACTAAATCACCCACCTGAAATGTTCTAGGCTTTACTCTATGATTGTAACTTCTGAATATTCTCTAATGATAGGATTTTAGGTGATCCACTGCATGTTGATGACGCTCATCCAATAGTTCCAATTCCTGTAACCTAGACACTATGTAATCCTCATATGAAATGATCCCCTTTAGTGACACGTGGAGTGATGGTAGCTCAACCTCAATAGGTATAATGGCTTTTGATCCATAGACTAGGGAATATGGTGTTGCTCTTGTAGAGGTGCAGATATTAGTTCTATAAGCCCATAAAGTAGGGTTCAATTAGACATGCCAATCACGTCCAACATTGTTACGGTTTTCTTCAGGATTTTTAGGATAGTCTTGTTTGAGGCCTCTACTTGGCTATTTCCTTGGGGATAGTATGGTGTAGAAAATCAATGCTGTATATGGAACCTCTCACAGAGTTCTTGGACATCTTGATTTTTGAATGGTCTGCCATTGTTTGTGATAATGGATTGAGGGATTCCATACTGACAGATGATATAATTCAGGATGAATAATGAGATTTTCTTTCCTGTGATGGTGGTTAGGGGAACCGCTTCAATCCACTTTGTGAAGTATTCCATGGCTGTGATGATAAACTTGTGTCCATTGGATGAAGATGAATGAATCTTGCCTACGAGGTTCAATCTCCATTGACAAAATGCCATGTTGATGCGAAAGGTTGCAACTCTTGTGTTGGTGCATGTATCAAGTTTCCATGGATTTGACATTTTGTGCGCCTTTTAACATATTGGAATGACTCCTTCTCCATACTCGGCCAGTAATATCCCAAACGCAAGAGTTTCTTAGCTAAAGTTAGGCCACTTGAATGTGTGCCATAGATACTATCATATACCTCACGTAAAGTAGATTCATCCTCGTTATGTTCTAAACACCGAAGGAGAGTACCATCCATACCTCATCGATAAAGCACATCAACTATTAGGGTGTGTCGAGTTTCTTGTCGAATGAAATTTCATTTGTGGTTGTGGGATAAATCGGGTGGGAGGGTATTGTCTTCAGGTAAGTATAGATTTTCCCGTAGGTGGAATCATCATCCTCAACAAGATGGTAGATTACTTGGGATTTAAGATTATCATAGGATGGGTTGAACAGTTGTTCCACCATGAACTCATAACAAACTCTTTTCTCAGGAATTTGTAAGAGAGAAGCAATGGTAGCCATAACATCAACAACTTTGTTGTTCTAGGAATGCTCAAATTTTATCTCCATAAAGTCCTTTTGAAGTCATCAACCATTCTTTTATATGGAATTAATTTGTCATCTTTTGTTTGGTAATCATCGTTCACCTGGTGAATGACTAGTTGAGAATCGCCATAGACATGTAACTCTGTGATCTTTCACTTGACTGCTACTTTGATTCTAATGATCAATGCTTCGTATTCGGCTATGTTGTTGGTGCAAGGAAACACCAGTTTATAGGATTTTGGAATGGTATGTCCTTGTGGAAAGATAAACAAGATTCCTATGCCTGATCCATGTTGTGTATAAGAGCCATCAAAATACAACATCCATTTTTGTGTAGATATTGTAAGGACATCAGCATCTGAATATTCAATATTCATTGGATGATTGTCTTGCAATGGTGCTTTAGCTAGTTGATCTGCTATGGCTTGACCTTTGATGGATTTTTTGTCCATGTACTGGATGTCAAACTCACTCAATATCATGA
>VDFB02319282.1:0-25366 GCA_007258455.2 Sequoia sempervirens
AGCATGTTGATACTTTTTTCTCTCACATTAGTTTATTTAGTACTGTTTCTTGTTATTATACTAGTTTGTTCTATGTGGATCATGGATGCGATAGTGAATATTGATGAATATGCAATTAATTGTCTCAAAAATGCTATATCATTTTTCTTCATGTTTGTGATGGGTCAAATGTTCAAGATTCTAGCAAGGTGGACATATGGTACTGAGAAAGTGAGGTGAAAATTCCCTAGCTTAAATTCTATGGCTATGTGCAGGATCATCATGGAAAAAAAAGGCCCTTAAGTGGCAAGAAATTCAGAAAAATCAGAGTTAGGAAACTTCACGTAAAATTTGAATAAGTTATCTATATTATTTCAAAAATATGTAAGAATAGAATCTATAGTAAATTTAATGTAGTTTCTAAACTAGTAGGTTTATTTAAAAGAAAAATCTATTTGGTGAAAACTTGAAATTTCAATGCAATAGTATTTAAATTTCAAGGAAAAAAGAAGTAGGTTTTTGTCTGAACACCCTAATCGCAATAAAATTATATTTTTTCTTATAATATTTTATATATAAGTAGAGGACTCATATCTAGATGCGATGCATATTTTTTTGTATACATTTTTCCGTAAAATAACAATTAATTATGAATTTTATTACAACTTTTAAAAAATAAAAATTTGTATGTTTGACCAATCTTTAAATTGGTCAAAACTCATGAAATTCATTTTTTAATCCTATACATGTATGCATAGAATGTGGGATGTATGTTTCTACATTCAAAAATTGATAATCGCTTTGAAAGATATAAAATGTTTTCAACTGTACTTATCGACCGTGGACTCTTAGTTTTAATTCAAATATGAAAAATGAATAATAATTATTTATTAAATTCTAAAGTAAATCATAATTTATATTGGTGGAAAGATGAAAATCTCCCTTTAAAAACCCTTTTATGTTTCATCAATTAAATCTCGCCACATACCCTACACATACCCATCATCGCCACTCTTTGGGCTCCATCATGATCTTGCACATACCTCTATGTAAAAATAGAATTTTGGAGGTCTAAAAGCTTCTCAATTGGGAGGAATGATCTAGGAGGATCTAGAAGACCTCAAAAATTCCAATCTTACAATTAGATAAAATGACCTCCATTGCATAGGGCTTGCCTACACAATCCTGATGCAAGTTGAATCATGTCAAAAAGAGATTTTAAGTGAGAGTTATGTGCAGTCAAAGTTGGGGTCAAACTAAGTATAGAGGCCAGTGAAAAAGGAAAAAAATCATCATCTTGAAAATGGCCAAAAGTAGCATCATGTTGAAGAGCTCATCGTCATGATTCTGACACTATTCGTTTTGTCAAAAATGAAGTCCATATGCAAAAGTTATGCCAAGTCAAACTTTTAGTCAAAAGGGTTGACTAGTCAAAATGATGATGTCATCATGATGTTAGCATGTTGATGTGGGATGGTGACAAGGTAGGTAGATGATGTGGACTAGTCACGATTTGACATGTGGCATCTAGTCAATAGTTTGTATAGTGACAAGATGGTGATGGGGTGTTGACCTAGTCCAGTGACAGGCTGACATGTGGCAGACTATGACCAATCATCAACTACCATATGGCACATTATCTTTGTCCTCCATGGTTTAGTTCATTGGAATAGTTTTATTTGCTGAAAGTATATGGATTTTCATGGCCTACCAATTTGCTAAAATGTGTGCTCTATCACATGATAGGTGTGGGTTTGTTTTGTTGTTCAAAATATTTAAATTGCCTTATTAAAAATGGAAAGGGGTGGGGGTCTACGTAGCAACCTTCCCACCCCTAAAATGTCTCTTTGCCAATCCACCATTGAATAGTGTTGAGTGTGAAGTTGGAATCGATAAGTTTTAGAGAAAATCTTGAAAACAAATAACCCTATTTTCAAGGATTTAAACCCTCCAAAATTACAACCAAGTTAATCCTAATTAATCTATGAACTACATAGCTTGAATTTAAATAATTATGAGGGACTTGTATAAAATATGGATGATATTAAAAGATATTTTAAAGATCAAAGCCTAATTATATGAAATATAAAGGGTTTAAAATAATATCAAAATTATTTGTAAAGATTATTTAAATACTTTTAAGGGATTAAGAGAATTTTAGAGAGAAAAATTAGATTTGTGAGGGGATTATATGAAGATTATCTTTGTACATAAGGGGGATTATCAAATATTTTTACCTATAAAGTGATATTTTTAAATCATATGTTTATGAAACATATTAGGCAATAATTTTGTATAAAAGGGAAAATTATCTTGGAGAGTATAATTTTATTTTTGTAAAGTTATTGGAATTGTGAGAGTTTGACAGAGAGATTACAAGGTGCTCATTATTACACCAAAAATTGTAAAGGAGAGAAAGAATGTTAGAAATTCTTATGCAAGTGGTGCTTGGATATTGTAACAAGGAATTTTCATTGCTTATAAATATTAATAAAGTGGTCTATCTTGAGAAGCAGACTTGAAGATGTAGTCTTGATTGGACAAACTCTATTATCAAGCTTGTGTTCCTCTCTTTCTTTTGTCTTTTCATTCTTCTCTCTCTTGTCTTTCATTCTTTTAGTTTTAATTCCTTATGTTGATTTATTATTACAAGATTATCATAGTTAGTCAATTTCCTTAACTTATGTAAAAGTGAACTTAGTCTATAATTTCAACGATTAAACAACATAGTCACACAATTTTGTTGGATCAGGAATAATTATAATTAAGGCTAAATACATTTGAATTGTAAACTTTGAATTAAAAATCACTGAGAGTGAAAGATTTAGTCATGGAATTTCATAATAAATACCTTACTTGGTTCAATCAAGATGATACTATTAGTTTTACTTATAATAATATGTTCACAATTCAATTATTCCATAATAGAATGACTCAAAGGTACATACCTATTTCTCTTATTGTTTTATGTGTTGAATTCTAGTTTTCCAAACCTTATGTTTAATACTTGAAGTAATAAAATACTTTATTCTATTTTCCATAAGGCATTGTTGATTGTTTGTTTTGTGGCCTCAAATAAATTATTTGATTTATGGTTTATGTGTAGTGGCGATCATTACAAATTAATAAAATAGTTCATGTTCTTCTTTATAAGGAATTGTTGGTTGTTTTTCTATCTTTAAGGATATTTCTTATTTTCCTAGGCCTTAATAGGGATTTCTTAGAATGACAAGTTTTATATTAAGTGTGAGATGAAAGATTAGTCTCACTATTGATTATAATGGCAGATCAACATACATTGTCCACTACCATAATCAATGATGATATTGATGTATTTTATTACACTTAATATAGAGGTTGTTGTGCATATAAATGTTGTCTACATCTAATTTCACACAGATACATAACTGCACATAGGGAAAATAAAATGAAATGCAACAAAAGAGAGCCTACTCTCCACCCTACGATATTGGGTCATGGAGCATCATAGGATGTTACACATATATATCCATAGGTGGACTTCAAACATATGAATGTTGTCTACATCTAATGTCAGAAACACACAGATCTACACATAGGAAATATAAAATGAAACACAACAAAATGAGGCTTCCTCTCCTCCCTACCATATTGGGTCATGGAGCCTCATAGGCTCTCACCAAATCCTAGAGCAAGAACATACATCATCTATCACTCTAATCAATGGTGCAATCAATGCTCCTTATTACACTTACTATACAACCTATCATTCTAACAACTCCATTTTTTAGGCTGAAAGAAATAATAACTAAAAAAGTGCATTTAACTTCAGATTCTCAAAACAATAAACATGGCAATAAGTCTATATGAATTTTTTCTACATATAATTTCACATAGATACATATTTGCACACAAAAAAAGAGAAATGAAACACAACAAAATAAACACGTACCTTTTGTGTTTATATATTTCCAAGAAATAGATTCCTACATATGCATCCAATGCATGCAATACATATAAATGCAGCTGCAAAATATAAGTTACACCAATATGTGTGTGTGTGTGTGTGTGAAGTTAGATGCATATATATATGCATTTTAGATTGTAGTCTACAAAAAACTATATTATTTTTGGAAACCAATACTATTTGTGGAAACCAATATTGTTTGATTTATGGTTCACCTTTTTGTGGCGATGGTTAAAAATTGGAGGGGTTTGTTATGGTGAATTTTTGTGTTCTATGGGTTTTTCCATCTGGTGTAGCATTTCATTTTGCTTTTCCTATGTGTAGATATGTATGTATGTGAAATTAGATGTAAACAACATTCATATATACTTAGCTTTATATTAAGCATAATAAGAAACATTTTTCTACATACAATGCGTTGAAAATATTTTTGAAGTTATTTAAGGAAGAACTTCTACAAAGATGGTAGCATCAATGTTTGATATAACACTCAAAATATGGTTTATCATTCCAAAAATATGTCAGTATGTATCAATTTTGTTTGGGAAAAAAGCTGGTCAATTTCTTTATTTTTAATATTGTACATGATTTCCATGTCGATAGAGAAGGCCAGTGAAATTGAATCCCAATTGGGATCAACATTAATTAGTGTATGGTTTTGATCTATTGGTGATGGTTGCAAAGTAATAAATCAGTTCATGCTCTTCTTGATACAACATTGTTGGTTGTTTTTGTGTGGCCTACGGTGATAGCCTACACTATTTTCCATATAGTATTGGGTATTGTTGAATTGTGGCTTTAGCAATACATGTGAAAAATTCACATGCACACATACACACCCACACAAACATATATACGTTCAAAATAGTGAATAGCAATTGTGGAGATATAATAGTATGTGGAAATTGACACAAATAAGAAGCAAATAACAATATTGATGTTAAAAACTAGACATATCTATATAAACATAAACACATGACCTAAAAGATACATGTAGAAAACACAAATAAAGATTTAGACACTCACACATACAAATGCATTATAGACACATATTTCTACAATTGTTTCAAGATGATGTATGCACTTAGTACATTCAATTACATGGATATATGTTTATGTATATCCATATGTATATGTATACATGCATACAACCATGTCCACAAGTATATATAAGAATAGTTGGAAATACAAAGGGTTTTTTCTATATGCAACTCTTCCCACTTACTTTTTGTCTATTCCCTACTTTCTTGAGCATCTGTAAAAAATGGGAAATAAATTATCATAGCCGACACTTTTGTATTGCTTTTGCAACTATCACCCCATGTAGATAAACGCAAAAAAATATCCTCCCAGCTTGATAGTAGCTTGAAAAAATAAGATCAAACTTGGACCTTCATAGAAGGTTTCCCTCCTTGTTCATAGCAATGATAGCAGCTAAAGCCATAGAATGACAATCAACAAGGCCTTATCAAAAATTGCATAGATAGTTGATCATAGTGATGGACAATGTATTTCCCCTATGTGCAAGAATGTATGTATGTCATAGTGGATGCAAAAGAACATTGATACATACTAATCCCTATCTTTATTTTGTTAGGACATCCTTGGAATCATAAATTGTATTTTAGGTGTTATATAGTAATGTCTTTTGCATCTAATTTTGCATATGTATATTTTGGACATAGTAGAAATAAAATGAGTGGCAATGATAGTCAACAATGCCTCCTATATAGAACATAAAATCTATAACATTTACTATTTTATTGTGTATCAAAAATGAAACAATATAGCCAAATATAGAGAACAACAATTAACAATGCTTTATGGAAAACAACATAAACTATTTTATTGAGTTGCAACCATTGTCACATAACAAAACCCATAAATAAAACAATATAAAATTTTTTTATGTGTAGATATGTATGTATGTTAATGTAGATGTAAACAACATACATACACACTCTTCTCAATGTTTATTCTTTTGGGAACAATAGTTGTTATTTTTTTGAGCCTCAATAGGAAATTCTTGCAATGATAAACTTTATATTAAGTGTTGGGTATGTGCAGGACCATCATGGAAAAAATAGGCCCTTAAGTGGCAAAAATTTTAGAAAAATTAGAGTTAAACAACTTGACATAAAAATTTGAAAAAGTTATCTATATTATTTCAAAAATATAAAAGAATAGAATCTGTAGAAAATTGGATGTAGTTTCTGAACTACTAGGTTTATTTTAATTTTTTTTAAAATATTTGGTGAAAATTTGAAATTTCAATATAGTAGTACTTAAATTTCAAGGAAAAAATAAGGTGTCTATCTGACCACCCTAACCATAATAAAATGATAACATTTTTTTATAATATTTTATATATAAGTAGAGGACTCATGCCCTGATTTGATGCATATTTTTTTGTATTTTTTTCCAAGTAAATAATTAATTATGATTTTCTTATTACAAATTTTTAAAAATATAAAAACTCGTATGTCTGACCACCTTAACTTGGTCAAAACTTCATGAAATTCAATTTTTTTATTTTAATCCTATAGTATGCAAAGCATAGAATGTGACACATGTTTCATATTCAAAAAATGTGATATCATTTTAAAGATATAGTTTTTTTTCAATTAGGCTATCAATCAAGACTTTAGTCATAATTCAAATAAAAAATAATTATTATTATTTATTAAATTCAAAGTAAAGAATAATTTATATTGCTAGAAATCTGAGAATCTCCTTTAAAAACCCTTTTCATTGCATCAATTTTGGGTAAAAAAAAGTCATTAGTCACATACCCTACACATACCCATCATATTGCCACTTTTTGGCCCATCATGATCCTACACATACCTTGTTATATGGAACATTGAAGCCTTTTTTAAATTATTTATTTTTCCTCATATTGTTGATGTCTCTAGAAAAAAAATTGAAACATAAAAATTTTGAAACAAAAAAAATTGAATAATAAACTGTATATTAAGTGTCATATGAATTATTAAACCCTTTTTTTATTAATCTGTTACTATCATATTGTTAATGTGTGTACAAAAAAATTAAGAGATAGTGTTTTGTTTTGAAGAACTTGATGGTTGTCATTTTATCAATGTTTTATATTTCTTGTATGTGTTTTGGTTAGGGTTATTGTTAGCCTTTGTTTCTTTAATTGAACATTTATCCCTCATGTTGTTGTGACATAGAGCTTGTAGTCAACCACTAGCATTGTAGTTCTCAGCTTTTAAAAGAGCAGCCCCAACAATGTCGATGGACTCTGGCTCTTCCTAGGCTAATGAACAATCCTCAAGAACTAGTCTGTTAAGTTTGTTCCTTGATTCCTTTTTGTTGCTAACAATTATATTGACATTTTTCCATGTGCATCCAGTGAACTGTGAATATGCTTCATTTGAATTAACACTTGTTGTAATATATATTCTAACTAATTTATATTTAAACTCTTTATGTTTCCTTTTCCTTTTGATTTGCTAGTCACTTGGTAGTGACCTATTTGTTAGAAAAGAAAAGGTTGCAATTTTCAAATGTGTCAACATTTCTATATGCTTCCTTGTTTATCGAATACCAAAAATTGATCCATTTTATGCTACCTCTTTCCCTTACTTTTGTTTCTAGAGTTATCTCACAGCCTTGAACATATCATTGCTTTGGCTTGGCTAAGTAAAACTACCTTGTAGGATGCAAATGTATGACCAACCTTGACAACACATATGATACGATCTATTGATGTTGGAGATGTTGTCCCATCTTTGATTCTTTAGCTAATATCTTTTCAAAAAGTAGGTGATAAAAGTCTAGTAGACTACTACAAAGTTGTCCTCTTTGATGGAATCCACATGCAAAGAGTGAATTTTCCTGCAAAATACAATGACCTTTTGTTTACACAGGCATTGAAAATAGGTTCCATCTCGTCCTTGACAAACTATCTATGTAGGAAGCTATGGGAATCAAGGTTGGTTATTATTTTGAACTACTTGAACTTGTTGTTGTATGCTTTATTGTTTTTGGGGACCACAATTTTTAATATTTGATCTTCATTTGGTTCCAAGGCAACTATCATATTGTCCTTAGATGTCAAAATTTTAGATTGTTAGCTAATTGGAAAACCTAGATATTTGTTTAGAGATCAAGAAAAAATAGTGGGTTGAGAGTCACCCTCCCCATCCAAATGAGCCTCAACATTTGGGATTCATACATCCCCAACACAACATATTGCTCCTACAAATATCATCCTTGTTAAAGGCCTAAATATTTACCAAACCAAATGGACAATAAAAGGTCGAGTAACAACTAAAAGGGTTATGCATGATTACAATAAACATGGATGCGAGGGCTAGGTATTTAGCTTTGAAATTATTGATAGTGAGCGAACAAAAATACAAATCACTTTCTTTAATGACATAACATAATTGCATTATAATAGGGTTCAGGTGGGCTGCACTTATTATGTGTCAAAAGGCTCAATTAGAAAAGTAGATAGAAAAATTAATAAGTTGAAAAACCACATGGAAATCATTTTCGATCAAAAATCAATATTGAAATGTTGTGACAATGAGGCCTTTATGCTAGATAAAGTATATAAATTCATCCCAATAAATGAAATTTCAAAATTGCAACAATAACACATTGATTAATATTATTGGGGTTGTGGTGCATGTAGGAAAGGTATCAACTATTCAAAGAAAGGATCAGTTTGAAACAATTCATAGAACTATGAAACTTAATGATTTATCAACTTCTTGCATTGATGTTAATTTTGGGGGCCCAAATTGGGAAGCAAAGGGTGGTGAGCCAGAAAGGTTGTACTTCCCTGGTTTGATTGTCATACTTGTTAAAAATGTGCGTGTTGGGTATTTCAATGGAACTATTCTAAATACAACTGTAGGGATTTTTCTATACATAAATCTTGACATTCCAAAAGTAAAACCCCTGATCCAATAAGGACATATTGAGCCACCTACCATTGAGCCCTCCTAGATAGTGCCTCAAAAGGTCACTTTAGAAAATGGAAAAGTCACTATTGTCTTGCTAGAAACTTTGCAATCTACTATCAAGGAAATAGTGAAATATATTCAAGCTGATGCATTTTGTTACACTACATGTCCCTTCTAGGCCAATGGAAGACAATGCAAAAAAAATGTGAAGAGTTTTCCAAAATATGTGGTATTTCCCTAAATGCTAGACAATAGTAGCTGATTGTGACCTCCGATATTTGTTACAACTATAGATGGAAGACCACATGACTGTGATTTGGGCTATCACTTTTGGTGAGGCTACAACAAGCTTATTGCAAATGTCAACAAAAGAGATTTACATGTTGCAAAATGAGTCTTCTGCTACAATGATAGTTGAGTTTGTTATCAATGGTGTCACCTACACCTCTTTTGTTTTCATTGTTCTTAAAACTTAGACCTATAATTCAGAAACAAGGCTTAAAACAACAATAGTAAAATTTGCAAGAATTAACTTTGAAGCTAAGTGTAGTTGTTGCTATTAGATTTGTTGCAATTTCCCCTACCATCATGCAAGAATCTCGAGAGATAACTATCATACTACTTTGAATTAAAAACAACCATTGCTAATTTTGACTTTGGATATTTGTTATAGTTTATGTTGATTGGAAATTTATTTCCTTGTCTTTTCTTGGAGTTCCCATCACATCAAAAGACCTTTCCCTTCTACTGTTGTTGCTTTGTTCTTCGTTTAATTGGTTATATATTAAGACAATGGACTATAACTTACAATGTTTAACAAAAGAAGATACATTTATTTTATTTTGTGTTCTTTATGTCACTTATAGTTTTGTTTCACTTTATGTATATGTTCCTCATTTTATTTTATGTTGTTTGTTTATATAATTATGTCACCCTATTTAACACATGTATCAGTATATACAGCTGTTCATATATATACTTGTGGACATGGTTGTATGCATATATACATTTACGTATGTATATACATAAATATATATGCATGTAGTCAAATTTTTAGTTCATAAACCATTTTGATATAGATGTGTGTAGATATATGTGTCTATAATGAATTTGTATGTGTATATGCATGCAAAATTGAATGTTTATATGTATCTGTGACTTGTTTTTAATATCAATATAGTTATTTTCTTCTTTTCTATTTCAATTTCCACATACTCATATCTCTCCACAATTGGTGTAAGCTATAATGTTGGCTCCATTGAATCCATGACTATTAAATGCCATCCTGCCTTTGCATTCATAGAGCCACATCACATATAGTTATCTTCCATTGTATTAGGTTTGCA
This sequence comes from Sequoia sempervirens, assembly GCA_007258455.2. NCBI lineage: Eukaryota > Viridiplantae > Streptophyta > Pinopsida > Cupressales > Cupressaceae > Sequoia > Sequoia sempervirens. The sequence continues at coordinate 10,212 of VDFB02319282.1, forward strand.
TAAAACTTTATTTTTGTTATAATATTTTCTATGTAATGTATAATGATGACTATTCTCTATAGTGTGTGCAATGCTTTTATGTTTTTTCTTGAGTCCATCTTATTAAAATCAATTGTTGCACAAGATTAAAATTCAGAATGTAATTGAAATTTTGTCATTTGATTTTTGTCATTTTAATCTTCTTTTGAATGTTCTCAATGAATACAATATCTTGATAGAGTTATGTGTAGATATATCTGTTTGTAATGCATTTGTATGTATGAGTGTGTATGTTTGTATATAAATATAATGCTTCTTAAATGTTCTCTCTGTTACTTTGCCATGTCCACTCATAATTTTATGTTTCATATGGCTCTTGGCTATAATGTTTGTTGTGTATGTTATGCAACTCAATCAATAGCCCAACATTGAACAATTCCTTACTGAAAATAACATAAACTATTTAATTGCTTTGGTAAGTTTTAAATGCAAGGTATTATTGCAACCTTCACCAATATATGGAACCCATACATGAAATAATGTTTTCATGACAAGCTATGCCAAGTGACATCTATTTCCTCTGCTCGGGCAACATACACATATATCTACATTTAAATTTATCTATATTCTTTTGACATGTCTTGAAAAGTTTAGGTGTGCATATGTATGTATGTTTTTTGTAAAAACACTTGTCATAGTGGTGGCTCACAATCTTGATAGTAGCTAAAGCTACAGAACAACAATCAATAATGCCTTATGGAAAATATGTTAGGGTTAGAGATGGAATATATCTAACAATTAAATGAATATTTAATTATTAAACAAAGAAACTAAAACACACACAAAATAAATCATAACACAAAGAATTTAATGTGGTTCACCCAATCCGGGCTACATCCACCAAACTGCAGCCATCCAATACTTTTATTAACTAGCGCAAAACTTATTGCAATCTTGCGAATAATCACGTTTTTCATCATACTATAATACCCATTTGAACCCATTTTTAACAAGCTTAGAAGCTTCCAAATTTTGGGTTCTACAAAATTAGATTTTTTTTTCGTTGATTTTTCCCTTTTTCAGTGATGACGTGAAAAAGTACGAGCAAAATTTTTCTCGGGAGCTGCCGCCCCCAAAATTTTTCTCGGGATACATGGCGAGGTGTATAGTATACCATGGACTATATAGTATAGCATGATCAGTCACCCCATACCAATAATCTCCCATTTGGAGACTGATCAAGCTCCACACCATCACAAACCTCCCACTTGGAGATTGATCTTGGACGACACTGCTACACTTACAACTCCCACTAGAAATAAGTACCTTGGACCCTGCTGCTCTGTTATACTTGTATTCAACCTTAAAAGCCAACTAAAGCTGAAAAGGAGCTCAACTTCTCCCTTGGCACCACCTTCATAAACATATATGCTGGATTGACATCTGTATGTATTTTGTCCAGCTTGACCTGTCCATCCTCCAACACTGACCGAATGAAATGATATCTCAACTGTATGTGTTTTGTTTTAGAATGCAAGGAAAAATTCTTTGCAAGATGTATAACACTCTAGCTATCTATAAACAAGTAATTTCCAGCTTGTTGTTTTCCCAACTCATCCATGAAAAGTTGTAGCCATATCATCTCCTTTGTTGCCTCTATTGCGACAACATAGTCTGCCTCTGTGGTGGATAAAGCAATTGAGAAATCTAACTCACTACTATCCCACCAACTGTAAAAATATAACTTGTGGTACTCTGCCTAGTATCTATATCCCTTGCCAAATCTGAGTCAACATAGCCTTTTAAATCAGTATTAGAGCACCCAAAACATAAACATTTATTGGATGTACCTCTCAAATACTTGCGAATCCATTTTACTGCATTCCAATGCTCAACTCCACGATGACTCAAATACCTACTAACAACTCCTACGACATGTGTAATATTTGGTCTCATGCATACCATGGCATACATTAAACTACCTACAGTTGAAGCATATGGTACCTTGGACATTTTCTCTTCCCCCTCTTTTGTCTTTGGAAAGATATCCTTAGTCAATTTAACATGACTAGGCAAAGGTGTGCTGATAGCTTTTGCATTCTCCATATGAAATCTCTGCAACAACTTTTCAACATAATTATCCTGAGATAAAAACAATTTTCTTTTTTCCTGTCTCTACAAATTTTCATACCAAGGATTTGTTTTGCTGCCCTCAAATCCTTCATATTGAAAGATTTTGCTAACTGTTGTTTTAGCTCACTTATGTGATCCATCTTAGACCCAGCTACAAGCATGTCATCAACATATAAACATAAAATAATGTAGCTGTCATTATCCAACCTCTTAAAATAAATACAATGGTCAGAATTACACATGTTGTTGCCTTGCTCAGCCATAAAACTGTCAAATTTCAAGTACCATTGCCGAGGTGCTTGCTTCAAGCCATATAAAGTTTTCTTCAATCTACACACTAGTTTCTCCTTACCTTTGATCTCAAATCCTTGTGGCTATTCCATATATATTTCCTCTTCCAAATCACCATGGAGAAAGGTTGTTTAACATCAAGTTGTTCTAAATGCAAATCTTCAGTAGGCACAATACTTAAAACAATACGAATAGAAGTCATTTTAACAACTAGAGAAAAAATCTCATCAAAATCAATACCCTTTTTCTGTGCAAATCCCTTTACAACGAATCTGGATTTAAACCTTTTCTTACCTCCGTCCCCCTCTTTCAGCCTATAAACCCATTTGTTTGGTAAAGCCTTTTTACCTAAAGGAAACTTACATAATTTCCAAGTCTAATTTTTCAGCAAGGAGTCCATTTCTTCTTCCATTCCATGCTCCCACTGAACCTTGGTATCCACCTACATAGCTTCATCATAATATTTTGGTTCACTAGGATCAGTTAACAAAATAGTATACAAAGAGGGAGAGAATCTTTCTGGAGGTCTACTAAACCTTGAAGATCGTCTAACAGGATTTTGTGGTATTTGTTGTTGCTGTTGTTGCCTAGCATGAGGAACCATTGAAACATCATTGTTTAGAGTATCATCCAACACTACATAATCATTTTCTTTCTTCTCATCTTGTAGCAACAGATCTTTGTACAATACTTTCTCATTGAATATGACATACCTGCTTCTCACAATTTTCTGATTTTCAAAATCCCAAAGCCTATAGCAAATTCATCAATGCCATATCCAAAAATACATATTTCTTTTATTTTTGCGCTCCAAGCAGTTCTATTTTCCAGAATCTACATGTGCCGATAGCTTCCACGACAAAGGTTTTGAGAAAAGAATAACTCACTTTCTTACCTTTCCATGCTTCCTCTGGAATACCACAACCCAAAGGATTAGAGGGACCTCTATTAATTAAATAAACAACAGTGTTTACAATCTCTTCCCACACTTTTAAAGGAAACCCAACATGCAATCTCATAGTTTGTGCATGCTCCATTATTGTTCTATTCATGCGCTCAACCACTCCATTTTCCTGTGGATTCCTTGGAATCATTTTCTGCCTACGAATACCATTAGATGAACAATAATATTCAAACTCTTTGCTGCAATACTCACCACCATTATCAGATCTAAGACATTTTATCTTTTTTACCCATCTTATTCTCAACCAAGCTTCTCCAATTTTTAAAAGTTTCAAGTACATCAGATTTCTACCTAAGGAAATAAATCCATACCTTCCTAGTTGTATCATCAATGAATGTAACATAATATAGAGAGCCACTAAGAGAAGATATCTAAGTTGGTCCCCATACATCTATATGCACAAGCTCCAATTTCTCATCTTTCTTTTGCTTCCCATCCTTGAGAAAACTAACTCTCTTTTGTTTTCCATACACACAACTTTCATAGAAATCCATATTAACAAATTTTTAGACCTAGTAAAACATTATTTGAACTATATGATCTTTACCTCTTGAACTCTGACAACTATTCACGAGATATTGACATTTTTCATTAACAATTAAAGTAGAAGGAACAATATGGCCACCAATACAAGATATAGAACCTACTTTCACACCTTTGCTACCACTAAGGCACCCTTTGTGACCTTCCAATTGTTATCACTAAATGTAACAACACAACCTTCATCATCCTAGTTGCCCAAGTAAAATTAAATTTTTGCTTAGCTTTGGAACATGCCTTACCTCACGTAGTAGCCAATGATTCCCATTTTCCAATTTAATCTTGATTCTTACATTTCCAACAATTTGATAGGGTTCATTATCTCCTAAATAAACCAGCCCAAAATCCCCTTGGACATAATCAAGAAAATAACTTCTATGGGGGGTATCATGAAATGAAGCCCCTAAATTTAACACCCAAGAATCATCAGTATTATCAAGGGAAAGAATCAAAGCATCCTCATTAGATTTATTACTTACCACATTTTCCTCTTAAATTCATTCCTTTTTGTCTCCTTTATTTTTTCGAGACTAGCAATCTCTCTTCAAATGACTTGGCTTACCACAATACCAGCAATCCCTCTTATCTCTAGATTGGGAACTTTTGTCCTTTGATTTTCATCATGACTTCCCATGATTTCCATAATTGTTTCATCTCTCCTTTGTTCTGCCTCTGCTTTTTGCATTCAAAGCACTGCCTGATGTGGATGTTCCACCTGAGCTTTTCCTATGAATTTCCTCACTCAAAATAACACCAACAACATCATCAAATTTCAATGTATTTGAACCAAAAATAGAATTGCTAACAACCATTACCAAACTATTCTAGTTTTCAGGAAAAGAACATAGAATCAAATGAACCCTAATTTCTTCATTAAAGTTTACTTTTACAGAAGTTAATTGACTAGTGACTGTATTAAACTCATTTAAATGATTAGTAACTAACCCACCTTCTACCATTTTCATATTAAATAAACACTTCGTAAGAAATAACTTATTCGAAGAGAAAGGCTTTTCATATAACTTTTCCAAAGTTTCCATCAACTCTTTAGTTGTCTTTGTTGTAATATTGAATGCCACCGATTGTGCCAGGCATAAACGAATACTGCCAAGAGCCTTTCTATCCAAAATATCCTAGTCCTCATCAAACATTGCTTGGGGTTTCTTGGTTTTCCCTTCCAATGGCCACCATAAATCCTTCTGATAGAGATATTCCTCCATCTGCAACTTCCACAACTGATAGTTCTACCCATTAAACTTCTCAACCTTCTTACCCTCGTCTACCATTGCTCCAACTCAACCGTGAGACCTTCCTATAGACAATAATCAAAACACAACCCACTCTGATACCACTTGTTAGGGTTAGAGATGGCAGATATCTAACAATTAAATGCAGATTTAATTAATAAACAGAGAAAAAAAAAACACACACAAAATAAATCATAACACAGAGAATTTAACATGGTTCACCCAATCCGGGCTATATCCACCAAACCGTAACCATCCAATACTTTTATTAACTAGTGCAAAACTTATTACAATCTTGTTAATAATCGCAATTTTCATCATACTATAATGCCCATCTAAACCACTTTTTAACAAGCTTAGAAGCTTCAAAATTTTGGGTTCTACAAAATTGGATTTTTCTTTTTTTGCTGACTTTTCCCTTTTTCGGTGATGACACAAAAAAGTAGGATACATGTCGTGGTGTATAGTATACCATGGGCTATACAGTATAGCATGATCAGTCACCACATACCAACAAAATAATATAAATTGTTCAATTGCTTTGATAACATTAGAACTCTAAATATTATTGTGGCAATCAACACTAAATGGAAAGCATATATTAAAAAATGTTTCTATTTGAATATTTTATTGATTTGAAACCATTATCTCTATATGGAAACCATAAATGAAACAATATTGATTGCTTCACAACCATTACCTCTATATGGAAAATTTTAGCTGATAGGTTATATGTGTGAACTTTGCTCCAAATTTTTGTCAAACTTCCTAGTTTTTAAGTTGCTAAACAACAATAAAAAATGAATATATATTTGCATCTACCTCCACATACATATATGTTAATGTACATTTTGTTTTCTAGCTACATCTTTATCTATTTCATGCATTTGATGCATATATACAAATATATTGCTTGTAAATATATAGCCACAAGAAAGTATGTGCTTCTTCTATTGTGTTTCATTTTCCTTTACATGTGTGTAGATATGTATGTATATCATTTGAATTATATGTAGACAAAATATACTCCTCCCCATGTTTATTGTTTTGGGAAGATAGTTGTTATTTGTTTCCTACTCAAAAAAGAATTCTTACAATAATAGGGTTATATTAAGCCTAGTAAGAAACATTGATTTCACCATTCATCATGTTGGTGGGTAGTGTATGTTCTTGCTCAGGGGTTTGGTCAGAGCCTATGAGGCTCCATGACCCAATATCATAGGGTGGAAAGGAGACTTTCTTTTGTTTTGTTTCATTTTACTTTCCCTATGTGGAGATATGTATATTTTCCTTTGATCTTGTGGTGATTTCTCTATTGAGAAGTCCATCTATGGTTATATATGTGTGTTTTCTACATATAAACTTTAGATGCATATATACCTATATAGATTTTTCTTTGTAAACATATATGTGGATTGTGTAATTGCTTCCCAACTATCGCCACTACATGGAAACCATAAATCAAATTTTCAACCCTTTTGACATTGGGCTCCTGTTTGGGAAAAAAGTATTGGATGTTTTTGATTTTTTAATTAGAAGTTTTTGGCATGTTGATAGGGAAGGCCATCCTTTTTGGTTTCAAAGCCTTTAGTCATTTGACCACCAGTTCATAAAAATGTGGTGGGGTTCTTGGTACAAGGATAAGGAAATCCAGTGAAGTTAAACGTTGGTTGGTGTAGACAAATGAAATTGACATCATCCATTTAATTAGTTCATATTCACCCATCAATTAAATAAACCAAGTTTAATTGATTTAATCTCTAAGGATCGTCAATCTAAAATTAGATAAATTAACTTTATTTAATTTAATCTTATCATCATCCCCCTTAGAAAAATAATTTAAGTATTTATTTAACTAAATCTTTATCATCTTTCATCTCCTTTTTTATCTTTAAATCTAAAGCAAAAAGGTCAAATCACCTAATTCTCTTTTTAATTAACTAAATCAGGATTAAAACTAAACTAACCACCCATCACATCCTCTAGCTTTTCCCACTTGCACCAATTACTTAGCATTTTAATTCATCATTTTCCATCAACATGGCATCTTTGAGGAATATTCCCTCAAATTTGAATTCAAAAACAAGTTGACATGTACATCCAACAAGAAATTTATGAGCTCTTACATGTCCCTTGCACAAGTCAAACTCAACATTTAACTCTCAAATTCAAATTTGAAATCTCCCTCTCTTTGGCACATTGACCAAAATGTGCTCATCCTCCAACCTATCACAAGTTGACAAGTGGCCTATTTTTGTTGGCTTCTTTTTAGTTCCACATCCTCCATGTTTGGAATTCTTATATCATTCTATTCTATAAATAAAGATCATCTCCATTAGTTTAATCCTCCATAATCTTAGCATTTCATCTCCACAATCTTTAGATCTCTCTCCACAAATCATCTACAATCTCATGCAAAGTCAGTCTCTTCAATTGAGAACTGATTTTGTCCACTCCATCTCTATAGCATTTTATCATTTAGCTTATCTAAAGGGATTGGGAAAGGGATTCTTTCCACATCAAAGAAGCACCAATCGACTATGGTATAGATACATATCCTTCTTTTATGCTCTCAATTAGTTTGTGTTGTTATCTTGTTTATGAAAGCATGATGCATTATTTCATAGGAGCATTTGAAAGGTTTGCATATCACTAATCCATGTTTGATATTTTAGAGTGCTTGTAGATTTTGAAGGGTGCTCACATATGACACTAGATTTACCTTTTTTGTAGGGATGGCATTAATAAAAGTAATAAGTGTTTTTGAAGTTATTAAATATTTTGGTGATAACTCAATATTTTGGACAAATTTATCTTGAATATCTCAAGGTATTAAATGTTGATTCTTTGTTACTTGATTAAGCGAAGCATTGTAGAACTCAAATTTTATCTTGTATTGAGGGAAATTGTGTTCTATTTTTTACCTTTTTGTTGTTAAATATCTCAAGTGATTTCTTAAAATAAATTTATTTATTTTTAATATTTTATTTTGTGATGTTTACAAGAAAAAGGAAGAATCAACATTGGAATTGAGTATTGGAGTTGAGAAAAAATGAAAGCAAGATCAAAGTTAAGGATTTAAGTATCAAACATGAAACCCAAAATAATTTTTTAATGCTTTTGAGATTCCATTTTATGCCTTAATCTTCTATTTTAGGCAAACTTATTTGGTTTTGGGCTTTATAAAAACATTGCCTAGGCTTTCAATTTTCAATGCGAGAGGGGTTAAAATTTTTTTTGGAAAAATTGACTAGATTTTGTTTAAAGTTAAAAAATTGAAAAAAAGGCAAGTCTCACATCTCATTTTGGTGCTATAAAATGAATCAAAATCATTTCTTTGTGGACTCAAAATGAAAATGCGCAATTATTTTTGTGATTGCTTACTTAAACTAACATCATCAAAAAGGACGTATGCACTTCTTTTGCACTTTACAACGATCTTGAGAATCAAAAGGCCTTTTTTTTTTATCTTATGTTTAGATAAATCAATCACCTCCACACTTCGTTTTGGGTTTAAAATTGAAAAAAATCTTGTGCGAGTGTGAGTGAGCTTATTACATGGGTTCTCACTTTGTTTCTAAACAAGGGTCGACCGAACTATGAATAAGTTCATTCGCTTTTGTCTATCTTAGAGGGCCTACCTTGGGGAAAAATTAATCACCCAAGGGAATGACTCAATTGGTAACACTCTAAATCCAAGAATATTTCCAACTGGGATATAAATGTGGGTATTGGAGTAAACACCAATATCGATTCTGACAAGATGGATTTGAAAGGGCACTCTTTCTGTATGGGTCAATCTCCATGAATGAAAAGTTTGAAATAAAACCCTTGTTTGTAGTGGCTTATTAACTCATTCAATGATTTTATCAAATTGGTGTATTGGAACTTACATTCCAAGTAATTACTTGCCATGTCTAATCTTGGTTAAAGTATAGACGTTAAGACTTCATTCTTAGCATACCTTTATACTCTTTCCTCGATTGCATGTAAAATCATCTCTCCTACTTTTAAGGGCATGAGGAAAGTCCACCAAGAAAAACATACCAATTGAGCTAGGATGTTATATTGCTTGTGAGTCAATTTGAAAACATAGTGCTTTGATTGAAAATATTGGAAAACCAACATTCAACATGAGCATCAAATCTCAAACTCTTTAGGAGAAGCAAATATTATTAAAAAAATCCATACCCTTGATTTCCCTTGGGATTCATGTCCTTAGAGTCTTCTAAGTATTTGGATTTCATCTCAATTTTCTCCTACTAGGGTCAGCAATAGGTATCTCTTGCCTCAAATTTCCTTAGTTTCCGCATAATACACTTTGTACGATAAGGGGAAAGTTGAGACATTAGACATCTAGATTCAAAATCTATTCAAGAGTGTGTTTGTGGTAAAAAATAATCCATTAAGCAAAGATTAAATCAATTGGACCCCACATATGTGCTTGGCATCTTTTGTTCATATGGTTTTTATCCAAACATTGGTCTTTTGATTTTGAATTACTCTTAGAGAAAGGCATGTTCTTCACTATCTTGGTCTTGGAAACAAGTCCTTCCTAGGTTCATTTAGGATAAAATCAAACACTTCTTCCACCCCAAACATTTATCATCCTCATCCCCTAAACAACTTTATAGCTTTGGAAACATCATTCTAGACTTGGGTAAATCATCAAAATCAAAATCTCCTTGTTTATTTAGGAGTATGGGAATGCATCCTTTCTCATACCTCTAGTTAAATTAACACATATTTGAACAAGTTCATCCTAAGATTACATCCAACATATTAGGGTTTACAAGTTCATTATCCAATCAAACCAATCAAAATCAAACCCTAAGTCTAAAATTAATCCAAAGTCCCTAAATGTTCAACACTCATATCATTCACCCCTTTCATCAGTCATCTCGTCATTGGTCTTAAACACCTTAGAGGTCACTTTTACAACAAGTTAAAAACACAAGAGGAACATGGAATATAAACATGATTCATACATCATGAGTAATCCAAATCAACTAAACTTTCAAAGTCTTACAACACTGATTGATTATCAACACTCACATTTATACAAACCCTACATGGGATCATTGTCTCCTACAAACATCAATGTTACAACCAATGAGAGTATGACTAGTCAAAATTTTGGAACACCTTTTTCGATGGTAAATTTAAATCAAAGTCCAAACTTACAAGTATATCCACCAAAAAATCAATGCATGATTCTTCAAATGACCAACATCTTCCCGCCAAATCCATACATGCCAAAAGTGAATACACCAAGTACAAGATTACCAAACATGAATATGGAAAAATTTGGGATGGATATGTTTTCAAATCATACAAATGTTGTTCAGAGTCCAAACAAGATGTTAATGACTTTATTTAATAACCAAAATCAAGGTAACACCATGTAAAATCAAAGTTACCTAAATCAAGGCAATGTGATTCCCACCACCAACAATGTTTAGTTTCAACCTATCATGCCAAATTTGAACATCATCCCAAATCAGAACATTGTCCAAAATCAATTTTTCCATGATCCCATGTAAACACCACAAGTTTACATCCCAAATCTGCTTGAACAAAAGCCAAATCAACTATATCAAGGGAGTCAAGATCAAAATCAAGATCAAATTTGGCAAGATCAAATTGCTACACTTACCAAAATAGTTGAGTCATTGTGCCATGAGACATCTCCACCACCATTACCCATATCAACATCATTCCTTGATTTAGGGTTTCCCCCTCTACCTAACACCAATCACTCCATCCAAATCAATCCACCTAACACCAATCAAGCCATCACATCAAATCCTTTGAATATACCATTGACATCGCACCAATAGATGGTATCCAATCAAACAAGAATGTCAATCCTGAAAAATCAAATTATGGCCTCCCAAGGATCTATCACCTCAGTCATTCTGACCATTCCCATCACCTCGATCAATCCCATCATATCTCAAACCCTCACAATCACTCCAAACATATCTCAATGACTTGTCACTACATCCACTACCAACAAAACCAAACACAGCAAGACAATATAACATTGTGCTAAAAGCTCACCAAGCCTACCAAAAGGCCATCCAACAATATCTAGCCATACAACAAGCAACACAAGATCAACAAGTGCAACAAGCCTCTCAAGCTTCCCAAGCCTCTCAAACACAAGCACAAACATGAAATATGATAACTATTGGGAATAATGATGAACATTCAACCACTAGTGATAGCATTGAAAATCTCAACATAATTGTTGAAAACAATGATCAAGATCTATCCATCAAAGAGCACATTGAAGATGTTTCTATCTCATCCAAAGATCAAATCAACATAGGTCAAGAGTCACTTTTCAATCATGATCAAAATCCACCAATAATTCTTAACAATGATCCAATTCAAGAAATGTCAACATCATTTGACCCTATGGTTGAGGACATGGGAAATTCCTCCACCACAATTGTTGAAAATAATGATCAATATCTCTCCATCAATGAGAACCTTGAAAATGTTTCCACCCCTTCCGATGATCAACTCACCATACATCAAGAGCCACTCTTTAGTGACTATTTCAAGGAGTGTTAGGATTATTTGATCCTATTGACATAATGCATGATTCGTTGACCTATGATCATGTTGAAAATATCTCTACATCACCTTATGAGTTAGAGGAAATATTTCAATAATTCATTCCAAAGCATGATCAACATCTTTCACCAAAGTCTAGAAATGGTCCTTTCCAAGACATATTGACATCCTTTGACCTCATGGTTACAGATACTGAATGAACCCTAGAATCGACACTTGAAGATATTGAACCACTTACCATGTCTAATGATGAAATCTAAGAACCCTTTATAAGCAATCCATCTTTTGAAACTAACCCATGTCAAGAACTTGATCCAAAGCATGTCGAAAGCAACTTTGAAATCATTGAAGATCAAGAATTTGTATCTTCAAGATACTAAAATAATCTAATGGACATTCTCTTATCTATGGAAGATGATCATATCCATGTAGCACATACTCCTCCATCTACCCATAAGATTCTTTCTATGGGTGGACACATAGATGATCTTCATCTAGAACAAGATTATGTTACACAAAAAGAGTAGATTATTGATTCCTATAGTCAAACTAAATTATCAACATCAGGATCAAATATATCCTGAATTCAGATGGAGGACATCAGGTATGTAGATATCCAACATTAGTCACTTAAGGAAACAAGTTAGATAGAATAGTATAATTCAGAGTTAGTGGAGCAGCAAATTGAAACATCACCTACAGTGGTCATTTATTAGAGAATGCATTATACCTTGATGCATTGTATCTACATGTGTAATCAAACATAGCATTAAGTATCCATTTTAAAATCCAATCCTTGATGAAAATCATCACCTATCATCTATCATCATCTCTAACAAGGTCTCATCAGATCATGGACTTGTTAGATCCTCTTGTCATCATCTCATTTCTTCTTTCTTCTCTCCACACTAACATAACATCACCAATGCATCCATCTTGCATCCATCCTACATCCACAAACCATTAGCATACCACATATCATTCATATCATACATAATAGGAAGCATCAATCATTTCACATGCATTACATTTGCATCATCATCATAATATAGATCTGTTAGTCTAAGCATCTACATAAAACATTCATTCAAAATCATATAGGTATCACTGCATCATCCATCTCACATACATCATATCATCATTTAAGTTGTTTAGGATAATATAGATTGGTTATTCTAACCATCTTAAAACCATCTCATTTGCATCATCATCCATAACCATCCATCTTGAACCTCTTTATAATGAGATAGACCCTCAAATCGAATCTTTTCACTCAATCTCTTGAGGGGGCAATGTACTAGTGTACTTCCTTCCACTGGGCATCCAAAAAAAATCAGAATTTTTTTTAATTTTCATTGTGGCAAGTTTATTCTTTGAACCAATGTAACAAGTACATTACTTCAAAGAGGGGTAAAACATAGACACGTGAAATTGACATCATGCATTTAATTAGTTCATATTTTCCCATCAATTAAATAAACCACGTTTAATTGATTTAATCTCTAAGAATCGTCCATCTAAAATTAAATAAATTAACTTTATTTAATTTAATCTTATCATTATCCCCCTTAGCTAAATAAATCAAATATTTATTTAACTTAATCTTTATCATCTTTCATCTCCTTTTTTATCTTTAAATCTAAAGCAAAAAGGTCAAATCATCTAATCCTCTTTTTAATTAACTAAATTTGGATTAAATCTAACCTAACCACCCATCACATCCTCTAGCTTTTCCCACTTGCACTAATAAAATATTTTAATTCATTTACAAATTCATCATTTTCCATGAACATGGAATCTTTGAGGAATATTCCCTTAATTTTGAATTCAAAAACAAATTGACATGTACATCCAACAAGGGATTTATGAGCTCTTACATGTCCCTTGCACAAGTCAAACTCAACATTTAACTCTCAAATTCAAATTTGAAATCTTCCTCTCTTTGGCACATTGACCAAAATGTGCTCATCCTCCAGCCTATGACAAGTTGACAAGTGGCCTCTTTTCATTGACATTTTTTTAGTCCCACATTCTCCATGTTTGGCATTCTTATATCATTCTATTCTATAAATAAAGATCATCTCCATTGGTGTAATCCTCCACAATCTTAGCATTTCATATCCACAATCTTTATATCTCTCTCCACAAATCATCTACAATCTCATGCAAAGTCACTCTCTTCAATTGAGAACTGATTTTGTCGACTCCATCTTCATAGAATTTTATCATTTAGCTTATATAAAGGGATTGGGAAAGGGCTTCTTTCCACATCAAAGGAGCACCAATCCACTATGGGATAGATATGTATCTTTCTTTTATGCTCTCAATTAGTTTGTGTTGTTATCTTGTTTATGAAAGCATGATGCATTATTTCATAGGAGCATTTAAAAGGTTTGCATATCACTAATCCATGTTTGAGATTTTAGAGTGTTTTCAGATTTTGAAGGGTGCTCACAGTTGGCATCAACATTAATTGTTGTATGGTTTCCATGAAGTGGTGATGGTTGTAATAACACCTTCCATTTAAAATATAAGAAAACATAGTGAAAGCCTACAAAATTTTTGATCAGCCATTGTTGTGTGTCATTCTTTGGATTTCCTTGCTCTCAGAGTTGTGAGCAATAGGTGCTTGGAGGCTATTTTTTGTTTTTTGCATGGGGAAATGGTTACAAAAGCAATACAAATTTTTTGGCAATGATAATTGTTTTCCCATCTCTTGCAAGTCACAACCAACATTCATCCCTATATGTAGATATGTATGTATGTGAGATTAGATGTAGAGAACATTCATGTATACTACTTCCTATATTATTCATTTCAAAGGTATTTTCTTTTTTTGTATGCCTATACTTAAAATTCTCTAGAGAAATTAATTTCTACTTGCCATCGCATAGCCTTGTGTGTATTCACTAAAAATTTCCATCACATCTGAAAAAATAATAGGTGCATATTTCAATTGACAGTTGTAGATTTCCTATTGGAGACCAGCACCATACATTTACTCAAATTGCTTTTGTTAACCGAAACATGTGGTGCCTATTATTGTGTGAAGTAATTGTCTTATGCTTAGGATTTTCAAGTTATTTTTGTAAAAAAAAAGGGAAACAACATCCACAACATGTGTCAAATTACATGTAGCTACATATCTATCTCAACCTCATCTATTCCCTATTGTCTTAGTGTAATGGTATCATAAAATGGTTATTAATGATGCCATGAGGAATTTTACATGTGGTCACTTATACTCTGTCAAATGTTACTATGCTTGGCTATTACATACCTTCTTGTGCTTGGATGTAGACTGCTTTCCATCAACTTATAGTCTATGTTCTTCCAAAACAACCAACCAATTGTAAGTAACACTTGCCATTTAAAACCTCAAAAAACATAGCAAACATCTATGAGGAGGGAAAGCT
>VDFB02319284.1:0-23632 GCA_007258455.2 Sequoia sempervirens
TGACCAACTCAAATATGGTTGTTTTCTTCATCTCCTCTTCAAATTCCCTCCTTCTACATACTTCATAACTTCTTTTGCGTACCTTCAAGCAATCTTCTTTACTCTCTTGTACTCACTTCTAGCATTCTCAAGCATTCTATCAACACTCTTGCACTCCATTGTGTCGATGGGTGTTTTTACACACTTTCTCAACACAGGTAATACATAAATGTACTACCTCTCTTGAAAGGATATATCTAACAAAAAGTTGTTGAAAATCACCCCAAGGTCTCTTGGGTGTTAGGTCATGACTTGCATGGAACTCCTTAGTTGATATTTCATGTGATTTTGTTGGTAATCATAGGGAAGACTTATGTAGTTCGATGCGAGATGAATCTTCAAAGTGAAGTTCTTGAAATGGGAAGTTTGATGTGTAATCTGCTATAGGTTCAAACATCAATCTAGACCTCCAATATTATTTTAAGATCTGACCTTACAATTTGCAATGAACCTTAGCACAGATTACTTCTTAAAATAAAAGAAAAAAGAGCAAGGGAGAATAGAGGTTCCTGGATCTGCAACTAACTATGAATGGTGATCATGGAGATTCTACTATGGATAGCTTACTTAAAACATAATTTCATTTAACCAAAAAACTCACAGTATCCTAAAATTTGTGCTATCTTCTAAGGCCTGCAAATGTTTTACCATTCATCCACCATGTTGGAATTGTAAAAATCTGGTGTTTTACATGTTCATTTTACTCATAAATTTCTAGATTAGTCCTTTCATGTGCATATTTCACTCATATTCTGCCCATATAGCCCCTTTAAATCCATTGAGTCATGCATCTTTGCTACCATTTGTTTGCTGCAGGCTTATCGGTGTGACAATTTCTGGGTCTTCCCGATCTATTTTTCTGATAAAACATCTGTGTTGCCTATTGGCAAGATGTTTTCTATGTCACGGCGATTAGAGTTTACTCACCGACAGTTATCGGCATGACTTTGATGTTGTTTCAGCGATGGAGGAATGGTATATTGGCATATGTATTTTCACCAAGGTGAGGTCTCCCCGAATGCATCAGGTCTCACTGACATGTGCATATGAAGATTCATCGACAGAGCTTGGAGTTATTGACATTGTGTCTCAACGAGGTCTTCATGTCTTGCTGAACAGTGATGGAAGGATACAGCATATCGGCATAAGTTTTGTCCTTGGTGGAATCTCTCACCGAACTCATCATGTCTCACCGACTAGAGGAACAGAATTGTCTTATTGGCATAAGTTAAGATCTTCGGTGGAAGTCATAGCGAACCCAAGGGTGTCTCACCAACCGGAAACTATAACATACACTTCGGTAAGACTTCTTAGCTTTGGTGTTAAGTCTTGGCAAGCCCGTCAGGTCTTGCTGACAAAATCTAACGAATGGCTTTCAACAAAATTTTTATGTTGTCTTGGCAAACTGGTATGTGCTCAGGGTGTTTCGGTGAAGCAATGTATAGTATACAAGAGGTTCCCCCGAAGGTTCGAAGTTCTAGCGACATGTATGAGATGTATGGACTCATCGGCGAGAAAAACTTTAAGTCACAACAACCAAAGTGTTTCGTGTGGACTTTTGGTGAAACAATGGGTATTCTCTATAGCATCTCCCCAATGGTTGAATGTCACGGAAACACTGAATCAAACAAAGAGCTCATCGGTGAGAGGGACTCTTGTGTCTTAGTGACTGAAACAAATGTAACAGTAAGGTGCTCTCGGTGTGACAAATGGTTTTCGACATGATATCTCACCGATATCATGTGGTCACAATGATACAAGTGATAAAGGTGTTTTCGGTGAGACATAGTGAGGGTTGTTTGATATCTCTACAATGCGGATGGTCACGGTGGAACAGGGGAACACGGGAAGACAACGATAAGCAATATTTTTCCTTTGGCATACCTTTAAGACTATCTTGGTGAATGGTTGGTAAATAAAAAAGAGATTCAAATGCTGTTGGCTGACATGTATATGTTTGATAACCGTTGCAGGCTAACATGGAGTTTCAAAATGATTTATTTTCTCATGTTGGTGTATAAATATGCACCCCGATTGTAATTGAAAGGACATGAGATCTTAGATATATACAATAGATTTTAGATGGATATAGTAGAATAAATTTCTCATAACAGAGGCTATGTTCCATGTTTTCAAATGGTGTTTTCAATGAAAGTCAGCTAGTGTGGCAGGTTATTTCTGGTGTCAATTGTATGTTGAGTTTCTTGAAAAGTATTCCTAAGTTGTCTCCATGTTGATTCTCTCTAGTTGTTTAAATTGAAGTAACAAGATTATTTTTAGTTTATCTATGCACATTTGTTGTATCTGTGTGCTTAATCTATTGGTTCTCTCAAGTAGAGATTAAATCCTTTTTGTTAATCACAGTAATCAGGAGGAATTCATCTAGATTATTAAAGTAGAGCTTAGTGGTCATAATATTGCATGTTTATACAAGTTATAAATAGATCATATGCCATCGATTTTATTTTCTGCCAGAATAAGTTGCCCACCTCTATTTCATTTGACTCCGCATACCCAACAAGGCACTAGTCTCTGCAATTTCATCATTTGAATTCATTCAGTTTCTCTATATCTGTTAATTGAGCATTTTTAGGATTTAGATTATAAGATTGCTATTGCTGTCAGTTTTGATTTCATTTGTTCACTTCCATCTACCATTGTGGACAAATTATTGTGCAAGAAAGATAATCATAAGACAAGTCTGCTTCATTCAGATAGGTATACCCGCCTAGGTTTGGCAGCACCTGAAGAGTAGAAGGTTGAAAACTTTTTGACCTTGTCTATTACCCTAAAGTGTATCAAGAGATTGGCAGCCTCTTGAGGTATTCAACCTACTTTTTTGAGAGCTAATAAATTGGTGACTCTATTGGGGACTATATCAGAAGATTCTGTTGAAGAACACATTATAGAGTCATTGGAGGAAAAGTTGTAATTTGAGAAATCTCAAAAAGAGTGATTATGCTGGGAAAAAGATTAGAAATAATGATTTTACTACTTTTTGAAAAGTAGGTGGCAACTCTGAAAGAATTTTTAAAGTTTTTAATCATGAATGGAAGAAGATCTCAGTTTAGGTGAGGTCATACTGGAGCTCCTCCTAGCAGTAGTAGGTTGACACACAATGATCTGAAAATGGAGGATAATCAGGGCGGACCTATTGATCATGATACTTCTCAAGTTGATTATGAATCTTTAACTTATGAAGAGGTTAAAGCATTGTATGAGTCTCAGAGAAAGGAAATAGAAGAATGGCAAAGGAAAAGGCTGCAATTGGACCAACAACCATTACACTTAGGAGAATTCTGCAATGAATATGAATACACAAATGTGGGAAGGTGTTGGGACCCTCGAGCACCTGATATTACAAATGGAAATTTCTATGGAGGCGATACATATCATGCATAACAGAGCACTTATCCTCCACAGCCATCAAAGCAAGTAAGTGTTTATCCAGTCCCTCCTGGACAAAGATTGGAAAGTTATCAAGAATGTCAATGTGATCAGTTTCAAATGCAATGTCAATGTGATCAATGTCAAATGCAACACAACTCTAGCCCACTTGGAGATTTCAGTCAGAATTTGCAGCAATATGTATGCCAGGATCAACAATTTGAAGAAGAAGAAGCTGAGTATGTGTATACTCAAATCCATGACTCCAGCACATAATCAAAGTATGGAATTTACCCCTTTGATGCATTTATTGGCATACGAAAGTATGAAGGAGAAGATTTTACTTCTCTGTACAATAGGATGATAAGTGTCTGTATGCAATTAGCTCCTGACTGTATGCCTACAAGACCCATTTTTGTTGCACAGTTCATAAAAGCATGGGAGCCTGAATCAACTTATTGATCATGGTCATCAATACAGTGTGCTTGTGGTCACTTGAATAAATTCATTGATGTCATGGAGAAGATAAGGTATCAGAACACTATCAATGTTGATTCCAATGATTGTATTTCTGATGAGTATAGAGAAATTGATCAAACAATGCATCCAATAGAAGATGAGACATGTGCAAGTCTGAATGACTCATGTGATAGCTTGCATGATGAAGATGAAGGTACAAGATATTTCTCTTGCATAACAGATTGTGACAGGGAAGGCAATGTGTGTTATGAGGGATCGAGTGAGTATTTAGATTGTGAAGATACACCTGAGGATTTTGATCTGCAATCAAGGGATTCTTCTACCTCTTATGAAGATCAGGATGAAGAGGTAATGGGAAATGCTGATTCATTTGATAGCAAGTATATAGCACCTCCAGCTGTAGTGGAAAGCTACAAAGATGTATTCAATGTAGAAGAGGTTTGTACATTTGAAAATGGTTTCCAAAAATTTTCAAACCTATTGTATGATGAGGAGTTAAAAGAGGATCAGATAATGTTTTGCAATGGTTTGCCCAAGAATGAATTTTAGGTATTTTCAGATCCATTTGATGTTGAGAAAAGGGTATTTTTAGATGAACAAAGGGATGTGTCAAGTTATAAAAAAAATTGACTGTGCTGGTAATTTTTCATTCTCTGATGATCCTGCGCCTCTTTTTGATGATGACAAAAGTGATGAGTATGACTGTAATAATGAAAATGTGGAAACTTGTTTGCTTAGCAGTGAGCAAGTTTTAGATTTGTTAACTCTTGATTATCAGAGATATATACATAAGGGTGATCTTGAATCTCTGTGTCCAATTGATGGTGAGACCTTTGGTGTTGATCAAAGGTCTATTTCCATTCAAGAAGAGATATGTGATTTTGAAATTTCTAATTCATGTGAAGAAGATGTTTATTTGCATATCAAGGATGATAGAGGTCCAGGTTTGATTGGTTCATATATGCTTGATATTGATGATGTGAGTCATGATCCAGTACTGTATCCAAATGGTAGTGTCAAAGAGGTGCAAAAGGTTTCAGATTTGTTTGCCTCAAACAACATTGATGTGATAGAGTTTTTTATATCTCAAGAGAGGCACTTTAATGATGAATTTTCAATACATTTGGGAGAGTGTTTCATAATTCATAACAGTGAGAAAGATAATGATAAATTTTGTATTGAATATGCATGCATTTTTTATATTGAAGATAGCAGGGGTTTGTCTAATGATGAAGAGTATAAACTGTAGAATGGTTTAGGGATTTTGGGCCAAACCAAACATGATAATACTCTAAGAACTTGCAATAACAGTGACAGGAAATATTGCATGAGTATCTTCAAGAAGAATCTAATGAACTCAAGACAAAACTAGGTATTTGATAGGGGAAAGTATGGTTTGAGTTTCAGATTGCTCAGAACAGATGAAGCAACGCAGAGGATTAAGGGTTGCTAGTGCATGGACAACTCTTACTTTTCCTCTTTAAAATTATTTTCCATGCACAGTAGTTTAGGGTTCTGGTTCATCTCCATCTTTCATTCATTTTGCACACGTTTCTTCATGCTTCAATTCCATTTCCATTCTGCTCACTGCTCATCATTTTATGTCTGGTCTGCTCACCCAAAGATTTGGATCCTTGCAATGATCTTACTATCATTCATCCCTAGATGGAGCCACTATTGGAATTGTAAAAATCTGGTGTTTTACATGTTCATTTTACTCATAAATTTCCAGATTGGTCCTACCATGTGCATATTTCACTCATATTCTACCCATATAGCCCATTTGAATCGATCGAGTAATGCATCTTTGCTAACATTTGTTTGCTGCAGGCTTATCAGCATGACAATTTTTGGGTCTCCCCGATCCATTTTTCTGATAAAACAACTGTGTTGCCTATTGGAAAGATGTTTTCTGTGTCACGACAATTGGAGTTTACTCACTGGCAATTATCGACACGAATTTCATGTTGTTTCGATGACGGAGGAATGGTATATTGGCATATGTATTTTCACCGAGGTGAGGTCTCCCTGAATGGGTTAGGTCTCACCGATTTGAGCATATGAAGATTCATTGGTAGAGCTTGGAGTTATCGGCATTGTGTCTCAGTGAGGTCTTCTTGTCTTTCCGAACAGCGGTGGAAGGATACAACATATCGGCATAAGTTTTGTCCTTGGTGGAAGCTCTCACTGAACTCATCATGTCTCACCAACTGGAGGAATAGAATTGTCTTATCAGCATAAGTTAAGATCTTCGATGGAAGTCATAGCGAACCCAAGGGTGTCTCACCAACCGGCAACTATAACATACACTTTGGTAAGACTTATGAGCTTCGGTGTTAAGTCTTGACGAGCCTGTCAGGTCTTGCTGACAAAATCTAACTAATGGCTTTCGGCAAAAGATTTATGTTGTCTTAGTGAACTAGTATGTGCTCGGGGTGTTTCGGTGAAGCAATGTATAGTCTACAAGAGGTTCCCCCAAAGGTTGGAAGTTATAGCGACATGTCTGAGACGTATGGACTCGTCGGCGAGAAAAAATTTAAGTCACAGTGACAAAAGTGTTTCGTGTGGACTTTCGGTGAAATAGTGAGTATTCTCTATAGCATCTCCCCAATGGTTGAATGTCATGGTGACACTGAATCAAACAAAGAGCTCATCGGTGAGAGGGACTCTTATGTCTCAACGACTGACACAAATGTAACAATAAGGTGCTCTCAATGTGACAAAGGGTTTTTGACATGATATCTCACTGATATCATGGGGTCACAGTGATACAAGTGATAAAGGTGTTTTCGGTGAGACATAGTGAGGGTTGTTTGATATCTCTACGATGCGGATGGTCATGGCGGAATAGGGGAACACAGGCAGACAACGATAAGCGATATTTTTCCTTTGGCATACCTTCAAGACTGTATTGGAAAATGGCTGGTGAATAAAATAGAGATTCAAATGATGTTGGTCAACATGTATATGTTTGATAACTGTTGTAGGCTGACATGGATT
This sequence comes from Sequoia sempervirens, assembly GCA_007258455.2. NCBI lineage: Eukaryota > Viridiplantae > Streptophyta > Pinopsida > Cupressales > Cupressaceae > Sequoia > Sequoia sempervirens. Next base: position 6,907 of record VDFB02319284.1, read on the forward strand.
TGGCTGAATACTACGGTGGCCAACATGGAGTTTCAAAATGATTTATTCTCTCATGCTGGTGTATAAATATGCACCCTAATTGTAATTGAAAGGACATGAGATCTTAGATAGATACAATAGATTTTAGATGGATACAGTAGAATAAATTTCTTAGAACATAGGCTATGTTGTATGTTTTCAAATGGCATTTTCAATGAAAGTTAGTTGGTGTGGCAGGTTATTTCTGGTGTCAATTGTATGTTGAGTTTATTGAAAAGTATTGCTAAGCTGTCTCCATGTTGATTCTCTCTAGTTGTTTAAATTGAAGTAACAAGCTTATTTTCATTTTATCTGTGCACATTTGTTTTATTTGTGTGGTTAATCTATTGGTTCTCTCAAGCAGAGATTAAATCCTTTCTATTAATCACAATAATCAGGAGGAATTCATCTAGATTATTAAAGTAGAGCTTAGTGGTCATAATATTGCATGTTTATACAAGTTATAAATAGATCATATGCCATCAATTTGATTTTCTACCAAAATAAGATGCCCACCTCTGTTTCATTTGACTCCACATACCCAACAAGGCATTGGTCTCTGCAATTTCATCATTTGAATTCATTCAGTTTCTTTATATCTGTTAATTGAGCATTTTTAGGATTTAGATTACAAGATTACTATTGCTATCAGTTTTGATTTCATTTGTTCACTTCCATCTACCATTGTGGACAAATTATTGTGCAAGAAAGATAATCATAAGACAAGTCTACTTCATTCAGATAGGTATACCCGCCTAGGTTTGGCAACACTTGAAGAATAGAGGGTTAAAAACTTTTTGACCTTGTTTGTTACCCTAAAGCATATCAAGAGATAGGCAGCCTCTTGAGGCATTCAGCCTGCATTTTTGAGAGCTAACACACCATATACATGCATGAACAAAGATAAAAGTTTGAGACAGCTTTGAATTCAAGTCTAGACTAACTTTACATAGCCATCTACTAGTAGCAAATAGCAAAAAGTATGGACTAGGCAGGCATCTACACAACATTACCAAATCTATCAAATCAAACTAAAACTAACCAAACAATAAAGAAAATCTAACTAGAACATTTAACTATGGGAGATTGAATCATGAAACATGTAAAGAAACTCAGAAATGCACCAAAGTCAATGTATTTCCATTAAAATTTCTGCAGCATGCCATTACAACAACTCAACTTCCTCTAGAAATGAGAGGAGACCCCCTATTTATAGTGTCCAAAAAAGTAGAATGAATGGCCAAGATTCACTAAAAACTAGGGTTCTACCTACCCCCAAATATATTACATTTTAAAATACAACTTTGTCCATATCCCTATTTTGTCTTTTGTGACAACACTGTAGCATTTTGTCTTTTGCTAATTTCTCTTTTACTGTAGCTACTCTATCAGGAATTCTTCATCGATAATAGGGTTGCCCTCTTGCTTCTTCAAAGCAGCATACTCCATGAACTTCAGAATTAGCAGCTGGAGCTTATCAACCTCCAAAATTTTAGATTGCAACACTTGATAACTCCATTATTTGGATTGGTCGGTAATATTTTCCTACTCTTCATCATACTTAGCAGTGTGGTTCCAGAACAGCTCTGATTGGGCGAAGGCTCGAGCAACAAAGCTCATGAAATCAGTGATAATCTCATATAACATCCCATCCTCAATCTTCTTATAGAAATGGGGCTTTATCTTCTCTGAATCAATCTACATGAGAGGCATTTCATACCCCGTCATCACCTTCAAATACCGAGCACAATCCGCTCTAACTTCCTTGACACACTCAATGTCTAGATCCACCTTATCGATCACTTGCTCCAACCTTTCTTTCCAATTCTCAAAATCCCACCTCCACACATCCACTTACTAGTGATCATCTTTCTTGAATTCGAGCTCCTTTTCCCAAGTTGTGCTTGGAAGTTTGAGAATAGCCTCAATTTTTGGGTAAGTGGAATCATATCTCTTTGGGAAGTCAGTGCAAAGTTTCCTCATACCCTCAAGAGACTATTGCAGATCCAAGAACTTGTTTGTTGTCCTAACAGAATGATTGATGCCCATGTTTCCTACGTACAAGACCTTTGAGAACCAAATTTTCATGGTATTATCCAAGTTCCTCCTCTTTTCAAGCTTGTCTATATGTTATTTTGATAACAACTACGGAGGGGTAGAAGATGCGGTGGGAATTTCCTCCGTTGAAGACCACACATGGATGTAAGTTGTCAAATTAGATACTTATTCCTTAAGCTCTTCTTTCAAAATCTTGTTGAATTAAATGCACCACCATGGTGATAGACTCTTGAAGGTGGTCCACCTTTTGCTCTTTGGTAGTTGTTGCTAAGTCAATAGTGGAAAAATTATAGCTTATCCCATCTTCACCCACCACTAGTGTTGCTACTTGTACAATTCGGGATCGAGAAGCATCCATCGTCACCTTGGATCTGATTTTGGGCTTCTTCTCTTTCTTGTTAGTGATCTATGCTCAAACTAGGATAACCTCCAGTCTTGTTTTCAGATCACTCAGGGCAGGAGCCTTCTTCTCAAGCTTCTTTTCCAGCCGTTCGGGCATCTGAGCCCTTTCTTTGGGTGATTCACTATTATCTTTTTCTTCATCCCTTATGAATTCAATTTCCTTATCTTTGGAAGTCTCCCTCTCTACCCTAGTGTCTTCTCTCTCTTCTTCATTGGAGTCTCAGGTAAATATTAGGTGCTTGATTGGGGATTTGGTGGGCAAGCGTTCTTTGGGACTTTCTTCCTTCTTAGCCTTCTCTTCTTTCTTGTCTTCACTTTCTTCATCATGTTCATCCTCATGCCCGTGCTCCCCGGGCTACTCAATTGTAGGGATCTTATAGGTTTGGATCTCCTTTTCAATTTGATCCTCTATATTCTCCACCTCTTCTCATGGAGGTGACATATCTTCATGTTCTTTCTTCTCTTTCTCTCCTTTCCCTTCAAGGAGAGGCATTGAATGGTAAAATTCATCAATACTTGGGAAATATTAGAGGGAAAATTATGTATATATCGTGAGAATTCCTCTTGCAGTCTAAGCATTGGTATTGGAATTGTTGTTGTTTCCAGCAGAAGCGATGTGGTGGGAGACATGGAGGCAGAGGAAAGTGGAGAAGTAGTGGCAAAGGAGGAATCAACTACTATGACCAACCCAATTGGTGAAGAAGAGGAAATGTGGAATGAAATTTCCACAACGGGTGGGGAGGTAGCCACCATAGCTTGAGACAACGGTGTAGGAGTAGCAGTGATAGAGGCAGCTGGTGGAGACTTGGGCTGATTTGTTTCCATTCCCTCTTCTTCATGGAGTGGGTCCTCCTGAATGAAAGGCATTGTAGTAGTACTACTTGACCTTTTATGTTTCTTGGAAGGTTTCTTCTTTCATAGCCTTTCTTGCATACACCCTTGAGTTAGGTTGTTGCACCTCAATCTCTTTTCTTTTCTTGGAGTGAGTGAGTGGAGGAGATGTGGATGTTTCTCTTGTCGAGGCTATAGCAGCTCCATCATCTCTAGAATTGTGTTCACTTTCGAGCCCTTGATAGGTTAGGATGACCCCTTGTTACTTCAGTCAAGCTACTTATCCATTGATCCATTCTTTGGTGCGAGCCTCAATTGGCTTAGTTATGATATCGAGGTCATCAACCTCTTGCTTGTCCTAGTCTATTGAAGGAAGTGACAAGTTAGTGACTGCATTATACCTAGGATGCATGATTGTGCTTTCATCTTCCTCAACTTGATTAGGTATAGGGAACAAGTTTACCTTTTTCATGAAGAAGGAAGTCATTCACATATAATGTCTCATGCACACCTCCTTATCATCTTTGCAGTTCTCCGAGAATTCTTCAACATGATGTAGATGGGTGTATTCATGTCCAAGCGCTTTCCTTATATGCCCAAAAGGGTCTATTCGTGGATAGGCGGTATGCTGCTAGAAATGGTACTTAGCCAGCTCCTTCTCTGAGTTTCCAGAACATTGAGAAGTTTGTAGCTTGTACATCCCTTAGCCAAAAGAAACGGGATAAGGGATCCTAGCCAAGTGTTGGTTTTTGAGGAGAGTATGTACATCTCGTAGTTGCTGAGAGAGTTCTAACAATATAATCCAGTCATTGGGATACTGGGGCAGCTTGTTCGGCCTTTCTGTGTAGTCTTGGGCACTGATGTAGGTGAATTTGGGGTACTAGATAAATAGGAAATAAAATTGATTTAGGAAGGACCGAGCATTGTGAGAGACTCACCTTTCAAAATCGCCTCCAAGCAATCTAATAATGTGGCCTATGAAAGCGTCATTCACCCTACAATAATATTTCTTGAAGTTTCTAAAATGCAGCTGGGGTATCTATCATAAACCTTCAATTCCTGACCAAATTCTTCATTTGGAGCCTTGAACAAACCGCTATACTGCCTCCACTTGGCAAAAGAATAGACCAAATAGGACATCATATAGAACTTGGAGGTTTTTTTAACATTCATGAACTACTGGTGGAAGCAATCACTAATTATCTGCCCCGAGTAGAATGTAGCCTGCATGGTAACATCCTCCTTTCCTTGGAGAATCTACTCAATGAAGTAGACCATCGATTCTTGGAAGTATGCAGTGGTAGGAAAACCCATTACTCGTCTTAGCAGGGTTACTAAGTCATGATATTCTTCAAAGAAATCACTGCAGAAGAGTTCCTGGGGAACTTTCACAGTGCTACCCCTTTTCTCTTTTAACCAATATTTGTTGATTAGCTTCTTGCATCCAATGGGATCTGCATCCCACATTTCCTTGCAATTTGTTATAGTAGGGACCTACATCTCCCCGAAGGTGGGAATGTGGAAAGTCTTTGTTATTGCTTGGGGAGACATGTCAGCAAAGATGTTCCCATCTCTATCTACTATTGTTTGGGTCTCAGGTTGGTATGCCTGTCTGCAAGCCATCACTAGTTCATGAGCAATAAGAGATGGAGTAAAGCCTACAACTTTAGCAATTCCACTTCCTCTGATCAGCCTGGCATTGTTTGTGGCCGGGTTGACTTTGACCCTCTATTTAAACTCATCAATATCAATGTGACCGATATTGGTATCTGTAATTTCTTTCTAGTCTACGATAACCTTCAAGTGCAATGACTCTCCCTAGAATTGGTATTTCATCTGATCCTTGTCCTCTTTCCCATGAGGAGCTCTACCTTATTTCTTTCCTTTGTCCTTTTCTGCAACTGCCCCCGAGGATCCTGCACCCAATTCCATATATCTTGCAAACAAAGGCATGATGAGCACAATCAAGCATGGAGACACAAAATTTAGCCAAAACCCCTATCAGATGAAGTCCAATCAAATAATATGTCATTCATGAAATCAAACATTTACTTCAGGATGTCCTCAGTAGTTTACTGAAGGGAAATTAGACAGGCCAGGCCCCAGGGGTTGGACTTCCCTGGCAAGAATGTTGTTTTAAAAGGTGAACAAGGTGGGGTAGTCCATATGGTCTCTCCTAACTTTAGATTCAGATGATTTGAAAGGTCCATGTAGGAGAGGGTTCAATTTTAGCACGTGGGTTGAGATTGGTTTCCAAATTGGAGGTCATTTGGATCATTATTGGAGCATCTAGAGTTATGACGAGGGAAAGCCGTTGGGAGTTTTTCATTTGGAATGACTCTGGTGAGACGACATTCCAGGGTCAGAGTTCCAAAATCCAGAACCCATGATTTTGAAGGCATGGACCCAATAGGTCAGGAAACCATCAGAGGATGGCCTTGTGAAAATGATGGGCATTGAGCAAAAGTTCAGTGGGGGGATCCGACGGACGAAACCCGATGGAGGAAAAGATGCTTAGATTTTGATCATTTGGTGTTCATGTGGCATTGGGTCATGCGGGACTCGGGAGGCGGAAAGTAGTCACCTAAAAGCTATGAAAAATGGTGAAGTAGGAGTAGAGGTCCGCAAATAGAACTCCATGAACCGAGACCTGGAGGATGCTAGGGATGTGGCATTTCTCTTTTTAACTCAGGCAGTGAACAACGTGGTAGACCTTGAGGCTCGGGTGGACGGGGCTAATTTTTCATTTAGGATGGTGAACACTAAGTGGATTTTTGAAGATGGAGTCCTGGTGGACCAGACCTGAGAAGCACAAATGGAGGCCAATGGTTTAAATTCTTTAAGTCCCGACGGTGAACCGTCAAGGGATATCCGGGGGTGCAGGCCTAGGGAGGCATCGGGTCATTTCCAACTTTAAGTTTTTGGGTTATTTGAATGGAAACTAGAAGATCCAGGTCTGGGGGCATTGACACTTTGTGAGAAGAATGACGCCGAAGTGATAGAGTTCCAGATTCAGTTTTCTAGGGCAATTTGAAGGTTTCTTGAAATTTTGCAACATGGATTTTCTAGGTTTGATCCTCCTCTATCAAATGAAGTTATTTTAACCCTATTTTTTTTATCACTTTAAATGTGAAATCACAAAACAACAAAGGGTGGAAGGAAAACATACCTCAAGAACTTGGTGAAGGAAGTTGCCAAATCCACGAAGAATCAGTCGACGAAGGCGACAGGTGCGGGGGCAGCGAAGGACGAAGGAATTGGGCTCCTCTAACTCACTTCTGAATCCTTTTATCTAACTTGACATGAAAATGACAGGTCGAACCAGGTATTTATACCCCTAACGGTATTTAATATGCCTCATTAATGCAAGTACAATAGACAAAAAGTTTGGTAAGTTCAAATTCCTAGGTGGTAACGGGAGTTTCGGAACCCGGAGATTGAAGGGACGTTAGCAGATGGTCATTCAAAAATTTTTTTTGGAAACCATCAGCAAAGAAAAGTTTGGGGTGCAATGGTTGGAACTTCGATGGAGGACGGCCATTCAAAATGGAAAATGCAAAATGGAGTCCTGGGCAGAGAAGTCCTGTGGAGCAGTCCTGACTCAAGTGAAAGATAGTTAGTTTTGCAATGCAAGTCATGAGGACGATGATGGGGGAGCCAGGTCCTGGGGAACGGGAAGGAAAATGCCTTCAGCAATTTTGGAATAGCAAATGAGCAACAAAAATTCGGCAAGGGAAACCCACTACAATGGACCCATGAGGCCTCAAGGCCACTGGCAGAGGAAAACTACCAAAGGAACTCTGCGAGGACCCAAGACAAAAAATTTGGAGAGGATGAAACATGGTCAACTTAAGATAAGACTTTGGAGGCACTCTGACCACTTAGGACACCAAAATAGGGGCACACAAAATGAGGCAGTGACAAAATGACCTAGCAAGGTGAAGAAAAGAGAGGGTCTTCATTCTGAATGGGGCGTGTGTGCTGAGGGCACAAAAAATGGTGGCTCTACTGGGAAATGCTCCCAAGCATTCTGAGGATAAGTGTTCATTCAGAACTTAGAATCTCTAGTTTTGTAGACCAAGGGCCAACTTCTATAAGTGAATTGGGAGAACAGGGCTCTTAGTTAGATCAATCTACAAGTCATCTCAGAAGTGTGTGTGTAGTGCATTCATTCCTTATCACAGGAACCGTGGAAAGTGACAGCTAATCCAACCGAGCAAGCTACATAAACTATCCAACACCAAAAGTAACCTGGACATTGTCCTGCTACCAATCAGGTGTCCATAGCCCTAACAAAGTTGTCGTTGTGACCCCATAGATATTGCTCTACTACCAGCCAAGCATCCATAACCCTGGTAGAGTTACCTGCACACCCATACAGTTGCTTATTTTAGATGTTTCTTTCCTTTCCTTATTTCTTTTAATATTTATTTTCTCACTTACCTTTTTCTCAACCATGTAAGCACTAAAGCCTACGATGGGTTTGAAAACCACAATGGTGACTGGAGCATATTTAAGATTTTTCACTTACCAGGATATCATAGTAGCCATTACGTAGCCCTTTGGAAATGACTAACATGCATTTTGTGCAAGATCTGAGATGTAGGTAAAAGGATCCAACTGAGGATCAAGTTCTAAGATGAAGTTCAAAAGAGGAAGTCATTCCTGGGTAGCTGTTAGGGACCAATAGTTGAGAATGAATATTTAGCCAAAGAATACTAAGGATGGATAGCAAGGTGAACCATTTTTCAAACGAATACGACTGCTGCAGTGGGGACGGAGAACACCCTCTTCAAAACAAAATAGCTGGGAGACAAGAAAAATAGAGTGATGCAAAACAACAAAATGCAAGAAAACCAAAAGGAAGCCTACCCTAACCTATATACAAATATTTACAAAGAGCAGCTCACACGAGCTTAGGCTTGGAAGTAATGCTTCAGGTGCTTCCCATTGATGGGAAACGGGATGTCTTCACCAGCTAAGGTCTTTAAGTAGAAAGCATTGTCTCCCAGGATTTCAGCTATCTAAAAGGGGCCAAGCCAAAGCTTTTTGAATTTGTTATGTCCCCCTTTCTTTTCATGGGCCTTGTCCCAGTATAGGACTAAATCTACAATTCTAAAGGCCTTGATCTTGGCTTGATGATAGAACCAACATTTGACTACACCCTGGTGTTTGGAAAAAAATTCTATTGCATGATCTCATACTTTTTCTAAGTGCAAAAGCTTAACTAATCGGGCTTCTCTATGATCTCCCCCTTCATAAAATTCATTGATAAACTGGAGAGTGGGTATTTTCAGGTGGATCAGAAAGACAGGCTCTAAGCCATAAACTAGATGAAATGGGGAATCGCCAAGGGCAGCCTTGTGACTAGTACAGTCTGCCCAAAGGGCGAAATGGAGCTGGGTATGCCAGTCCTTGCAGTTCCTATTGAGCAGTTTCTTGATCATGGTGATCAAGTTCTTGTTCATGGATTTAGCAAGGCCATTACCTTGAGGGTAGTAATTGGATGAAAACTTAAGGGAAATTCCAAAATCAAAAGCCCAACTAGCAAATTTTAATGACACAAGTGTAGGTCCATTGTCACACACCAATGCATAAGGACAACCGAAGTGATTTAAAATGAAACTCTCCAAAAAGATAGTGACTACCTTAGTTGTGCATTGTCTACACATGATTGCGTCTGTCCATCTAGTGCAATAATCAGTAGCAGTTAGAATATACCTATGTCCCGTGGATGATGGAGGGCTTACTGGACCAATGAAATCAAGACCCCACTGCATAAATGGTCTCACCTCCAGAATAGGTTGCAGCAGGACAATAGCATTCTTCTCCTTGGTGGCAGTGATTTGGAATATATGACATGAGCGAACATGGTTGTGGGCATACTTGAAGACTGTTGGTCAATAATATCCTACTCTTAATATCTGATGTGTAGTGGAAGGTCCAGATCCATGACCTGTACCGAATTTTTCATGGAACTCCCTCAAGACTCGATCCGCTTATTCTTTGCCCATTCATTTCAAATAGATACCTTCATGATTTTTCTCATGTAAAATGTATCCTTGCAACATGAAGCTGCTGCTTTTCAGCTTGAGAACACGTTTTTGGAATCTTTACAAGTAGGGTGGACATTTATGGTTGAGAAGATAATAGACTATGTCATTGTACCACTCCCCCAAGGAAACATCCTCGAGTTGGTATTGTTGCACTGTAAGTTCAGGCCTTGCCTTTGCTACTATTTCAATGATTGTTCAGGTAAGCGCCTACCCTCCTACTAACTTCATGGGTTGGATCTCCATGTCGTACTCTTGCAGCAGCATGACCCATTTCACTCTTCATTCACCTAAGTCATTTTGCATAAGTAATGTCTTCATAGTTGGGTCTGGGACTATGGAAAATACCTTATTGTGCAAGATATAATGCCTGAACTTCACCCCCCTAACAAGGGCATATGCCTATTTTTCTACATTGTGGTAGCACAGTTCGACATCCTTTAGAGGGGCACTCATGAAGGCGATCAGATGCTCATTTCCCTCATCATCTTTCTGGGTCAGAATGCTAGCACATGAATGTTCTGAAGTGAATGAATAGACATCAAATGGCTTTAGATAGTCTGGATTGATGAGCATAGGTGCCTCAACAATTGCTTGCTTAATTTCCTCAAAATATTGTTTTTCTTCAGAAATCCACTCAATCTTGGCATCTTGCTTTAGCATGGCGTTGAGTGGTTTGACGATCTCAACAAAACCTGTAATGAACTTCCTCATGAAGTTAATCTTTTTAAAGAAATATTTGAGGTCCTATTTACTACTTGGTGCTAGGATTTTTAGTAGAGATTGGATGCATTCAGGGTCTATGGAGATTCCCTTCTTAGAAATGATATGCCCTAGCAATCTCCCTTCAGTGACACCAAATATGCATTTTTTTAGATTAAGGGAGACTCCAAACTCCTGACACCTTTGGAACACCTTGCATAAATTAGAGACATGATTGCTCTATTTCTTAGAGAACACAGTTAAATAATCCATATAGATTATTATGCACTTCCCAATTAGATCTTTGAAGGTGATATACATGCCACGTTGAAAGGTGGAACCAACATTGATGAGCCCAAAGGGCATCCTCCTGTAGGAAAAGGTTCCCCACTTAGTGGTGAACGTGGTCTTGTGGTGATCTTCATACTAAACCATAACTTGGTTGTACCCTGAGTACCCATCAAGGAAAGACATCATTTGTGATCCATTGATGATCTGCAATACCTCGTCCAATGAAGGCACCGACTAATTATCCTTTTCTGAGGCTCTATTCAGATTGCAGAAATCCACACACAATATGATTTCCCCATTCTTTTTCCTAGCAAGGAACAATTTCGTGACCCATGTAGAATTCCTGACTAGGAATATAATTCTTGTTGAAAGCAATTTCTACACCTCTTTGTAAATGATGGGTTCTATCAAGGAATTGATAGGACGCTATCGTTGGCAGAATGGCCACACTTCTGTCTTGAGAGGGATGGTGTGTGTGATGATGGAAGTGTCATAAGTTTTAAGGTCTTCATAACTCCATGCCACCACATCATGGTACCTCTATAAATCATCCACAATCCCTTTCTTTTCCTCTACAGTGCACACTTTTCCAATAAAGACATTTTTGATCTCCTCTGTTGTTCTGAGGTTGTGGGTATCACACTGGTTGCTTATGGCTTCCTTCTTCATTTTCTGATCTTGATCTTTGATCTGATCCAAACCAAAAATATGTTCTAGTTGAACCATTCCTATGGGAATTGTGTTGGTCTTGAGGTTGATAACTCCCTCTATATCCAATTCGGCTTCTTTTAGATTAGCCTCATTAATGATTTTGGTGGAAAAGACGCTAGAACTTGTGATGAACTCAAGGATGTGCTTATCATCATTGAAGGTTGGAAAGTGGGCAATGTTATCTAGAATGGATGGTGTAGAAGTAAGCTCAATAGTAAATTTCTTGAGGCCTGACAAGGATAGGGGTTGTAACATATTGGCTGCCTGAGCTAACGCGTCAGCCATATAATTTTGAGCACGTGGAATCAACTGTATGTTAAAAATGTCTAGTCCTTCTAAGATATCCCAAACCCTATGCTTATAGTTTTCCAATCTTCTATCGTGAAAAGAATAGAATTTTCTAACTTGCTTGACTACCAGCTTAGAATCACCGAAAACTTGCAACATCTTAACATTTTTCTTCAAGGCCATCAGAAGACCATGGACTAAAGCTTCATATTTTGCTACATTATTGGTATAGTAAAATTGATGTCTATGAGCAGCAAAATAGGTCTTACCTGTTGGGCTGATGAGTTCAAATCTGGTGCCATCCCCTTTCTTGGACTTGGATCTATCAAAGTGTAGTGTCCAGAATTTGGAAGGCTCTTTGACACCGGGGCCACTGAGGTGATTATTTCCTTTAGGTTGTGAGTTGGCATTCACAACTTTTGAAGCAGGTGTTGGTTTGGTATGCTCGAGTGTGGGCTGCCCTGCTAGCATTTCCTTCTGGGGAGTAGCTAATTCTTGACATGTTCTACCGTTGTTTGGCATAGACAACATTCAAACTCAGAATGGGAAGCATTATATACCCTGCACCAATTCGGGAGAAAGAGCTCCTAGAAATCCATTCTTGTACCCAGGCTAAGTTGATTTTGTATGCAATTCCCCATAAAGTCCCGAAATCCATCCAACAATCCTAGAGTTCCCTCCTTAGGGGTTTCCTCATCATCAGCTTCTACCAAAATTTCTATGCTCTTGGGTGCGTGGAGTAAATCAACTAGAGGGATGCACTGCACTAGGAGGACCTCTGAAACCAACCCTTCTTTTTGAATCCATGTTTCTTCTTGATAAGAAAATGGAAAATAGTTCCCCAATTTTGTTTTAGCAAACAACACCTCATTCAGGTTGTTGTACATAGTGATCATGAATTTCATGTGTGGTTCTTGATCTACATGGATCTGGTTTGGCAGTCCCTTCCACAGTAGCCACATGTGGGAAAAATCTATGGCAGTATATCCGTTCAATGCACAGATGAAGTCCCATCCCAAGATGATTATGTATCCATCTGGGATATCTACCACTTGGATGTCAATAACCTACTGCACCCTCAGGTGTACAAAAAATTGCATGGGAATTTGATTCATTTCTCCCACAATGTTAACTTTTGTCTTGTCTAGTTGAGTAACCTTTTTCCTTGAAGGTGTGGGAGTAATCCCAAGGGCTTTGCATATAGCCAGGGACATAACGTTGGCGGATGCTCCAAATTCAATTAGGTAGTTATGAAAATTCTTCCTGAATATCCAAATGGTGGTGAGGAAGGGTGGTGTTTCCAATTTCCCTTGAAAGAGGCCCATGGGCATGTCTACCTGAGCTACTTGGGCTTTGTTTTTATCACCAATCATGTCCTTAGTCTGCTCAAAAGGCTAATCCTTGGAGGTTTTCCTATTATCTTGATCTAATTCTTCTGTTGGCTTTCGGCCTATAGATTGATTTGAGGGAACGTCCCTCTTTTTCCCCATGATGTCTTGGATCACAAACCCCTATCTAGGTTCTTCAAAGGTGACTCTTTTTTCTGACACCTCCTGTGTTTTTTTAGAGGATGGGGTCCCATTAATTACCCTAAAAAAGGCATGCCTTATAGCAGGGACTTTGAGAAACCCAAAGGCAGATAGGCTAATTTTCACCTTCTTAAATTCTTCGGCCACATTTTCATCCATTTTCTCAACCTCAGAATCAAAGGCTCAACTTAAGGCAGAGCTAGCAGGCTGGGTTTGTGTCTGACTTGAGTGAATTTGGGGCTGACCCTAAGGCTAATCTCATGATTGATTTTGTGGCCTATCCTTATTGAGATACTGGGTGGGCACATGGGGAAAACCTAAGTTATTGTTGGCATTTGGGTTAGGCGGGGTAGATCTTGTAAAAGGCCCACCCGCCTCCCTATTCCTAAGGAAGTAGGTCATTGTTCTTTGGTGGAACATATGAACCTCATCTACATCTGATTCTTCCTCATCTAATGGACCATTGTGAACTAAATCAAAGAGTTGAGATAAGGTTTCTTCATTACTTACGTCTTGCACTTCTTTATTCTTGGTAGAAGCAGCCTTGATCTCTGGCTCGTTGTGGTCACTTTGCGGGAAGGGAGCTTGGTTGACTACTAGGTAGGAGGAATCATAAGGCTTAGATGGGACAATGTCTCTGCAACTGGCACTATCAATAACATTCTGGACCTCCACTTGAAAGATCTCAGTGGCTATTTGGAATTCAGGACAATCCAACTCAGAGTATCTGCTCATCTTGTGAATCTGGCACCATCTGGATAAAGTTGCTTTAGCTAGGTATACTCCACTAGTCATGTTTTCGCTACTGGCAAGGTGATCAAGAGGGGTAGGAATGCCTCCATTGTTGGGCCTAGTGTTCCACATTCGGTTTTTCCTCTAGGAAGGTCTCCTCTCAAAGTTTTGATTATAATTCTTTCCTCTATCATAGTTATGTCCATAAGAGGTGCTCCTTTCACAATTATCTCTATTATCTCTATTGTCTCTGCTATCTCAATTAAGATCATCCTAGAGGCTGCATTGAGAAGCCTACAACTGATTGTTCTAATTTCTCAGATGTGTCATCTCAGTGGAAATTTTCTTTATCATCTCCTTCAGCTCCTCAAGTGTTTCCTTCTTAGTATTGTTCGGTTGTGGCACCTGGATTTGAAGAAATACGGGTAGAGCCGCCAGCTAATTTTGATTTGCAGGAGGAAATTCTAGTCCTGACAGCTATAAAGGAGCTTGAGGCTATGGAGGATACAGCTACTATTGTTGGGAACCTAAGGGTAGGCCTGTTGTTGTTGAGGTTGCAAGTAAGAAGGCCCAGGAGGTGCATAATTCATTAGCTATCCAGGATGTGGGGCGATGGGCAGTTGAGGCACCTAGTTCATAAGAGGTGTCAGATGAGCAAACACTTGGTTAAGCCCTTCAACCTGCATGGGATGAGCCACTGGATGCAGAGATGACAGTGGACCAAAAATATTCTACCCCAAATTTGCACTAACAATGACAGCCTCTACATAGGAAGCTATCAATGTGGTAAGTGGCGGGTGCATTCTTTTTACAAATGTTGACGTGACATTATCCAATACTGCATAGTATATGGGAAGAGCCGTGACATCATTGTGCATGTATGGATCCTAAAGTATCATAAAGGCACAGTGGAAGTGATCATTGAAAGAGACGATCGGTTCATTAATTTCCCTCTGGACGGACATAAACTATCAGTATAGCTCTGAGGGGCTGATCAAAATTTTATATTTCTTTAGGAAAGCACTCCTTGTGAGGTCCCATGAAGTAATGGACCCCCTCAGTAAGTTGATATACCAATAAAAAGCTTCCTCCCCCAATGAGTATGGAAACAGGTGAAATGCAATGTCCTCATGATCAATCTGCATATCTTTAATCATTGTTTCAAATATTTTGATGTGCTCTTTAGCCATCCTTTACGGATCATGAGGATTGAACTTCATGCAAAATCCCTCCAGATTCTTGGGTATGTCATGATAAGTAGAAAAGTGCAATGGAGAGGGATTTTGTGCTGACCAAGCCATGGTAGGAGGCATAGGTGGTATTTGTTATTGGGCAATAGTAAACTGGCACTGCACAGGGGCAGCGGTAGTTGGGACTATAGTTTGTACTTTGAGGGCAGGGAAAGAGGTTACTCCCTGGCTACAGGAAGGATAGGCCTAAATACATTTTGGAGTGGCTAAGCGGAGGATGGCTAAAAGGTGAAGGAAGGTGAAGGTGGAAAGGAAGTGGAAGAGATGGAGAAAGAGGAAGAGGCCGAGTCCCCTCCCTTAGTTCGTTTAGCCCTTGTGGGTGGCTGCAACTCTTGAAGTTCCCCTTTGTTGGGTGTTGACCTTAAAATTCTATGAAACCTTTCAGGGGAGAATGATCCAATTGGATCTAGCTTAGCAAGGCCCTCCTTCTAGCACCAGTTCTATTGATGGGTGTTTTTGCACACTTTCTCAACACAGGTAATACATAAATGTGATGCCTCTCTTGAAAGGAAATCTACAACAAAAAGTTACTAAAAATCACCTCAAGGTCTCTTGGGTGTCAGGTCATGACTTGCATGGAACTCCTTAATTGATATTTGATGTGATTTTTTCTGGTAATCACAAGGCAGACTTACGTATCCAGATGCGAGATGAATCTTCAAAGTGAAGCTCCTAAAATGGGAAGTTTGACATGCAATCTCCTACAAGTTCGAACAACAATCTGGAACTCCAATATTATCTTAAGATCTGACTTTACAATGTATAATGAACCTTAGCATAGGTTACTTCTTAAAAAAGAAAGAAAGAGCAGGGCCAAAGAGAGGTTCTTGGATCTACAACTAACTATGAATAGTGATCATGGAGGTTCTACTATGGACAGCTTCCTTAAAACCAAATTTCATTTAACCAGAAAACTCACAGTATCCTAAAATTTATGCTATCTTCTAAGGTTTGCAAATGTTTCACCATTCATCCACCATATACATGCATGAACAAAGATAAAATTTTGAGGCAACTTTGAATTCAGGTCCAGACAAACTTTACACAACCATCTACGAACAACAAATAGCAAAAAGTATGGACTAGGCAAGAATCTACACAGTAGAAATCTTCACAACCACAAAATAGCATTACCAAATCTATCAAATCAAACTAAAACTAATCAAAAAAAATAGAAAGAAAAATCTAATTAAACATTTAATCATGGGAGGATTGAACTGGCGAAATATGAAGAAATCCCTTAAAGGTACCAAAGTTAATATATTTCCATTAAAAAAAATTTAGCATGCCATTACAACAACTCAACTCCCTCTGAAAATGAGGGGAGACCCCCTATTTATAGTTCCAAAAACTAGAATGAATGGCCAATATTAATTTGCATTGTGTGGCCAAGATTCACTACAAACTAGGGTTCTACCTACCCCCCAATATATTACATTTTAAAATACAACTTTGTCCATATCCTTATTTTGTCTTTTTCTGATTTCCCTTTTATTGCAACTACTCTGTCAGGAATTCTTCATCAATAATAAGGTTTCCCTCTCACTTCTTCAAAGCAACATACTCCATGAACTTCAAAATTAGTAGTTGGAGCTTATCAACCTCCAAAATTTCAAATCACAAAACTTGATAACTCCATTCTTTGGATTGGTCGGTAAGCTTTTCCCAGTCTCCATCATACTTAGCGGTGTGGTCCTGGAACAACTCTGACTAGTTGAAGGCTCAGAAAGCAAAGCTCATGAAATCAATAGTAATATCATATGACATCCCATCCTCAATCTTCTTATGGAAATGGGGCTTTATCTTCTTTGAATCAATCTGCACGAGAGGCATTTCGTATCCCATCATCACCTTCAAATAC
>VDFB02319285.1:0-40699 GCA_007258455.2 Sequoia sempervirens
ATATATATATAACAAAACATATTTATGTATATATATATATAATTTCATTGTTTTATAGTCAAATTGTGCAACTTTTCTTTAGAAAAATTTACAATAAAACTATTTTTTTCAAACACAATTTCTTGGTTTCAATTTCAAATTTAAAATGAAGCATTTCAACTCCCAATAGATGTTTTCTAATTTCATTTTTCTTTCTTTCCATTTTTCCATTGTTACAATTGAAGATTTCTATTGCAAGTTTTGTTTTTCAACAAACAATCTAAATTTCTTCAAGATTTCAACAGGGTTTTCAAAAATGTTTGCAACAAGTTTTCAAAACTAAAAACCAGATTTTCAAAACAATAAAAGAAACAGGAAAAACCTGTTTGAAGCTTGAAAGAGAATCTGGTGTTGAGTTGCAATCCAATTCTTTCAAAAACCTTTTCAAATCTTCACTCCAATCCCAAAATGCATTCCAAAAACAAGAAAACCCTTTTTCCTCCTCACAACAAATTTATTTCTCCAAACATGAATAATAATCCCCATCCTTTCATTCTTTCCCAAAGTTAGTCAACTTTCCCCAAAATAATATCCCAGATATTTTCTTTTTCCAAAAAAAATAAATATCTTTCAACACTAGATATTTTCATGCATTTACAAAATATCCTACCTTTTAATAATTTAAAACCAAATTCCTTTTCAAATAAATTTAATTCTTTTAATTCATGCATTTTCAAGATATTTGCATTTTAATACTTTAAAACAAAATTTAAATTTCAAAATAGATTTAAATCATTCACTTTATGCACTTTTCAAATACAATTAAACTATTCACTTAATAGATTTAATAGATTAATTTATTTACTCCACAACTAAATTTAATTAATCAATTCAACACAATTAAATTAATTAATCAATAAAATAAATCTAATCCAAGATTAGATTATTTTATTAATTAAATTAAATTAATTAATAAATTAAATAACATTTTAACATTATAACTAGATTTATTTAATAAACAACTTAAATACATGAAGCCATTTATTTACCTTTTCCACTTGCAATTAAATGAAATCAAGGAGAGAAGAACAACAAAGAAGCAACTTAACCTGACTAAAACCCGACGACACACTATGACTAGGGTGATGACTTGACACAGAAAACCTAGCTATTATCTCCCAATCGAATATCGTTGGCCAATGGACATGCTCAAACCTGTGAAACCAGGTGGAGTCGATGTCCTATACCTGTCAACCTGCGAACAAAGAGTATATCGAACATGCATATATATAACATAATAAACACACCGTGAAAAAGAAATCGCGGAATTGTAGGGCACTCACAAGTGAGTGATGCAATCTCGTCCCCTTTACCAATACACTCATCATAGACTGACAATTCCATCATAAACAAATATCTCTGCAAATGACATGCCATAAATAACTAATCATCATTACACCACGAAACATGTCGATAAAGCACGATACATACATCATATCACAATCTTAATAGACTATCATCACTGGCAAATAAATTCCAACAATTAACACACGGCCACATAAAGTATCTCAAATAAACCAAAAAAGAACGTATTGAAGAAAAGAAGGACACAATTGTCTGTACCTGAAGTGTCAGGAGGGGCATTTACTAGACACCTCTAGTATTAATTAGAAAATGAGCAAAGTGAAAATTAAGGATATAACTTTGGAAGTACTTAATTATTGGTCTATGTAATGAAATTCAAATGCAACTTAAGGATGTGTTAGAATCAATTTTGCGCTCATACCCCAGACATTATTAACATAAGCCTCCTAAAACTTATTTAAATCATGATTCAAAGAGCCCCACTATTTAATATTTTAAATTCTAAGATGAGTCAACCTATGGTTGATAGACTAGATTGCATTACTAAGGACATCAACTAATCATTGAAACCTTATGTTGTATAGTAAATCCTACCTAGAAAAAGGATCGAAATTGGTTTGTACATGAAATTGAAGGTGAAACTTTAAAGTTACTTAAACACTTTTTGCAAACAAATGGTGACCTAATAAACTTAATGGAGGTTTAGCAAAAACCAAACCTTTATGTTATGTTGTTAAAGGAGTAAAAAAAAAGTAAAAAAAAATGGTTACTGTTGTCAATCAAATTGCACCCGAATGCTTGAATGATTAAATTCAACAATCTGCTAAAACATGGGAACTATCTTCAGGCTGTGGGTATTCCTATGAGGAAGATAGACCTCCAGATTCTAGGCTGGTTCCTATAT
This sequence comes from Sequoia sempervirens, assembly GCA_007258455.2. Taxonomy (NCBI): domain Eukaryota; kingdom Viridiplantae; phylum Streptophyta; class Pinopsida; order Cupressales; family Cupressaceae; genus Sequoia; species Sequoia sempervirens. The sequence continues at coordinate 2,249 of VDFB02319285.1, forward strand.
GATGATCAATTAGGTACTTGAATAATTTATTCTGAGAAAAGGGTAAAAGGGACTAAACTGAATGCATGAACTAAAACTAAAACCTCGGTGATGCATCTAAATGATATTTATGAGCAGATTGATTCACAACTGATTATTATGGAATCTATTTTCACAACTCAAATTGGGCAATCTAATTACATAAGTGTTTCATTAGAAGGCCTGATAATCCATTCTTAATGAAGGAAAATGATATTTTCACAACCTAAAGGAGAGGATAAATTAACAGCACAACTTATGATCTATAACTAAAATTGTTTTTTCATGTACATGTATTCATGAACGTGACAGGAATTTAAAGGCTTTGAAATCAAACACATTAAATTCGCATCTTGAACATTCAATAAATACAAAACTCCTGAATCTGAGAAGGCTAATACTGAATAGCCATAATGAAAAGAAGGAGACTGCAAAAATGATAACCTATAAAGCTATAAAACTATATTAATGTAAAAAGCTGAGTTACAAATCTTTCTCTTTGCAAAAAGGTATGCCAGGGAAGATGAAAAATAAGAACTAGAAGAAAAAGATAAACTTTTTCCAATATATACAATGAGATGCAACTCCAAAGTGCATGAAAATGAAACTAAAAGTCAATTTCAGTGTAAAAATGATAACTCCAAGGAAAATCCTAAGCAGAAGAGAAAATCTTTGAAAAGAAGGCTCAAACTCATGCAAAAATGAGTGAACTCAGTCTCAAACTTGCAGTCACAATGTGTATAACTGATCTGTAACTCAAACTGAACTGGAAATCTGAGTATGTGGGCCAAAACATGCAAAATCCACCTTGTTTTTATCAACTCGCCCATGATAACTGAAACTCCATCCTCGCACTATGCATGAGTAATCTTTAGTCAATAATCTGATATGAAACTGAAGTAAAGTGCTAAAAAAATCCATGACTCGCATGATTAACTCGTCCTCCAATTAGCTCTACTTGTATTTGCATGGATCTCTAATTAACTCAACTTCACATAACGTCCTTTATTTTCATTTTAAGATGTTGAATTAATTAAATGATTTATAATGTATCATTTAATTAATTCACTTACATTGAATAATACAAATAAAAGATAAAGAATAATGTTATGTGGAAAACTTAATCCCCGCCTCACGGCTTCATACACACACTTAGCATATATTTGAATATGCATTAACCATTAAATAAATATAGCTGGCCATATCTTCGCACATAAAACATAATGGGAAAAGTTGACCACATCCACATTATTGATGATTATTTTGATTTTAAGCCATGAGCAAAAGATAGAGTGATAATTGACAATGATTTCGACTTAGGGAAAACAAACAAAAGCATGGAACCTTAAACACATTATCATTTGCACTTTTACTTTGGAGAAGAAGCTTCATGAAGAAAAGCTCTGTCAGCCAATTCCCAGTTTGAAGTCGAATTACGCATCTTCTCCCGCCTTGATTTTGATGAATTTTGAAAGATTCAAGCGTGCTTATTGTAAAGATGTGGTAATCTAACAAATTCCAGTCCTTTTCGCTATCATTTTATCGATTTTTAGCCCCAAGGCCTATGGGCTGGTAGCTAATCTCTAACCTTGGTCTTATTTTCTCCTCCTGCCCTGGAGTATCTATGGTTTCGTGACGATCTCTATGTTATGGCCATATGAAAGCATCTTTGAAATAATTACTACTTCATGTTATGTTTTCTCTGGTCGATTTCTATGCAGGACGATGGAAAATACGCGTAACGCCCTTCTAACAAAATACGCATTTCTTTTTATTCGGGTTATGAATGGAGATTTCCTTTACATTCTTTATGAATTCACAAGGATGGGCCACCAACAATGATTCGGCTTTCTAGTATATTTTTCACTAATTCGAAATAAAGCATTTGTAGAACAAAATGGCAATCTCATTGCAAACCTTCGAAGGCTGGGCTGAATGCGATCACCTTATCCGGTGATTTGCAAGCTACTCTGTATTTTCACTTTTCTCATGTTTGAACTCGAGAAAAAGGAAGCTATGGAAGCACGGTATTCCCTCCACTCTTGGGCTCGACCCATGATAGTCTTCTACATCATTTCTTGCATTTCTGAAATAAACCCTGAAGAATCTATATTTTTCTTATTGAAACCCCATCTAGGTATTTGCAAACTGCTCCATCCCTCTGGAAACACTCATGTGACTACTCTATTATTCGGCCTCTGTGATCTTCTTACTTCTCTGTAGTCATAACAAAGAACTTCATACATATATAAGCTTGATTTGAGCAGGCCGTGACTATACCATATCATTCTAATGTATTTTTCTGTTTATTGCATTTTGTACTTGTGGAGGAAACCCTCACATGGGTGACAATAAATTTGTATCTTCTTCTAAAACTGAGCTCGACCCAGAATAGTAGAACACAAGTATTTTGTAAGAATGAAAGGAATTTTTGAATGTTCTTCATTAACTTCAAAAACCTTGGCTGTATTTTGAGAACTTATTAGTCTGCTTCCATTTGATACTGTTCAATGTTGTTCCAAATCTATGATGTTTTCTTCATTTTCAAGCTTCTCACTGTCCTTTCTTACTGTCCAACTGTTCATCAGAAAATTCATAAATCACTATATGATGTGATTGTACCTTATGAAGCCCTCATTATGATGTTTCCATACTATACTTTGATCAAGGTTTATAATGTTCACGTGTAGCTTTTTTGAATTGCTTTCTGTAGGGGCACATGCTCATAAGATTTTTATTGCTGCTATCATGACTGTTGTATACTCATATGATTGTAATATCCTTGTCTTTTGATAAACATTTGAATTAACAGCTAGCTGTCCTCTCTGGTTATTGCACTCATCATGCCATCCCGTAGACTTCTCACTATTCTTTGTGGTCTGACGACTTTGAATTTCTTGAGTATTAACAATAATCTTTTAATGCTCACTATGAAACTTGATGACCTTTATGATTGTGATAATCTCCTTTTGCATGTTCACTGTTACTTCTGTTGCTATCATTTGGCACTTGAAACATGTATGCCTATTCACTTTATAGTTTTGTAGCCACAGTATTATCCATGACTGTTCTCCTTTAATGTTGCTACAGATTAATCTGTCATGTCTCTTGATCTGAAACTGAAACAATGTTGTCCTGCTGTCATGCTGACTGCCTTTCTGAATCTCTAGACGAACAATATATGTGCTTTGAAATTGAAAGAAACAACTTAATTGCTTATTGTCTTGTTCTCCCTTCAGCATGAGGGGGTCAATGCCTCATTAAAACATAAATATGAATGAAAGGCATAGTTGAAACAAAGAATGAAAAATACCATTAATGATCTCTTAATCATGTTTCTTTGATTGTTTTATTGAATTATGAGCAATAAGATGATTTTCTCAATCTATTTTCACCATGCTATTAGACTGCTTGATGATAGTCCAAGATGATGACTATTTCTTTGATGCTTAATAACTCTCATATATGAACGTTGAATGAGAGAATACCTTATGATATGCTAGGATCAACCCTTGTGGGAGCCCGTTTTACTCCACATATCTGATAAGATGATTATGAACATGATGAACCTATTCCTGCACATTGAAACAAACAAGTTAGCAAAAATAATCGAAGTTGAAAGCTTCCATTGAGTTTCATGTTCCTTGATTATCAGCCTTTGTAACTCAATCATCTGGTGAATGCTTGATTGAATGCAAATTACATTCCTATTGGTAGCGTAGGCATAAATTAGAATGTAATTCATCATTGCTTAGAGTACATCTCTAACATCATCTTTTTACAATTTTGCAGGTTCATGGAGCGTGAAATCGAGGTTGCAGCTTGGAGACGCGATGACTGAAGACATCAAGCGAAAGTGATTCATCATTATAGGCAATGATGAATTGCTTCTCTTCTTTGTGTTTACGTTATCTTCAGTAGTGTAGCTTTCATTGAATTTTTTATTCATTATTTGATTATCATAATAAAATTCAGTTACTCTCGTAGCTTGTGCGAGATTTCAGTGTTTTTACAAAATGAATAAAAAGCATTACTATGCAAATTTCCAATTTTCTGTTTTAAATAATTGCACAATAAAACTGTAATTCAGATGTAATCTGATCTTTATGATGAACAATGAATACTTTAGCAACAAAACTTGAATTTTTTTGTACCTATCAATGATGAATTCGATTAAGCTCTACCTATTTGAGGTCGTAGCGAAAAATAGGTAACAGTTACTAAGATTCAAGCCCAATTTTAACGCATAGAAGGATTCAATTAAGATACACTTGTGAGGTTCAATAGACATGGAATTTAAATTAATTCCTTATAGTAATTATATATAAAACCTTTGTGAGGGGACCTCGTCTAAATATGAAGATTGGAATTAAAATATTATCTTGGACTTGTTATTCCACTTTTCTTGGACCTTACTTTAGACTAAAGAACCTGATAGAGAAGAAATACGAAAGGATAAATTTTATATAGGAATTAATAACCTATGTGAGTTGGTGTTGTCCTTAAAGGATGAGGATGAATAATCAATTGTTTTATTTTAACATTTACAATGAATTGTGTGATTTTTGATAAATTAAGTGGTTGGGGAATTAAAAAAGACAAAAATAAATAAATAAAAGCAACTAATGTTGTGTGTTCACTAGTATTTATTTAGGGAAAAAACATATACACATGAATACAATGGAGAAAACAAAAAGGTAGTCAGAACTTCTAGGAATTTTTACTCATTGTGCATCCTTATGAGGATAGATGGAACTGTGATTGTGCAAATGATGACTATAACATGTGATTAAATGGTTCAATCTTAAAAAATGAAACGTGATACTTGTAAAGGATATTAATAAGTTGTGAGAGATTATGATTCCATGATTTGTCATGTGTTTTATGCATTGAGTGTGCTTTCTTTTCTCACATTGTGATGTTTCAAATAAAAATGATTAACTATCTTCCTTAATAAGTAGGAAATCTTCTTTAGCACGTTGTGAAAATATAGTGGAATTACCTGCATTGAAATATGGTGAATATAACAAATATAGTTGGATAAATATAGAAAACCAATCTTGACCATATATGAGTTGTCAAACACTAAATTAATAAGTTGGGAAGTGTGGTGTACCATGTATTGTTAAATTTTAGGAAAAATGGAGTAATATACATAAGCTACATTTGTGCATCATCTAGTGATTTCTTTTACATATGTAAAGTGAGCAGATATTTACAAAATTGAGAAGCAAAGTGAATATTGTTTAAGAAATGGAGTGTATGTAAGTGAATTTATTTTGTTCTATAATATGGTGAATTTCATAAAGTGTATTATGTTATTACGTGTGAAGTGAAAACTAGTAAATGTGTCCCAAGCATGAGATAAAGGGTATCTAACTTGGGATAAGGGTGGGAAGATGTTAAGTACGATCCCTAATGCGAAGCAAGGAGGATTTTTTCAAATCAACCTCAATTCAATCAATCTTGAATGACCTTTTCACTTTGAAGACCCTAACTTGGTGTTTTCCCACAATTTCCTTAATTTTGTTTGTAGCACATCAAACAATGAAATTTGAGCATATCTTTTAGAGAAGGCCTCATATCTTTTAGAGAAGGCCTCAAACCCATGAAAGGAATAACTTTTATAATACCCTTTATGATCTTCTTGAACATATCAAATATGTTCATAGACTTGTTTTAGAACATTACCTCCTAAAATGGACTTCTATGCTGCCCTTAAGCCCCAATTAGGCCTCTTTTACAAAGCAAGTATGTGTTATTCTTTTCCCAAATCACCAATATTCACTCCAAGACTCTTTAAAGATCACATGGGGTCTGAAAAAATAGTTGTTATCACTTGGAACATCTACAAACTCACCAAATGTCAAAACCCTACCTCTACCTATTAATTTTAGCCTAATACATTGAGATATTAGGCTAGGGCTTGCACAAACAGGGCCCTAATTCCATCCCCTGCATATACAATCACTACCAAACTAAAAATAATCCTAACTAAATCCATTCCACTAATTTTCAGAAGTTTTCACTAGGGGAATGGTTATTTATTCCATTTTCTTGTTCAAACCCTCTCAACCTAGGGTTTTCAGACCTCTTTCAGTAATTTGCTTATAAAATCCTTCAAACTTTATGGAATTGACTCAAACAAAAACCAAAACACTCTTAACTCATTCCACCATCAAATCCAAATCATATTATATCAATTATTGATTGTACAAAACCGTACCAACGCCTATAGCAACAAATTTACACTAGAAATTATAGAAAAATGAAGTTTCTTTATTGCTTGAACACCAAAAATTTCAACAGAACCTTGCCTCAAATTTTTCTAGACATATTTAAACTTGTTCTATACCAACCCAACGGTTCATAACTACTTTTTGAAACACATGACCATTCATCTCCCAAACAAGACAAAAATTGCAAAGTTGCAAAGGAACTTTTGCAACATTTACAAAAACATAACAAAATGTACTCAAACCGACCCCATGAGACTCAAGTACATTGAAAATGGTCTATTGTGACCTTATTGCACCAAACATGATGAAAAACACTGAAAAATCCAACATTTGACCATATTTACAAAATTTGACTAGGTGCCCCTACACCATACACCTGGAGAGAAAAGAATCTCAGGCTCCACCTGAGATCAATTCTTGGACTGTTGTGCCATGTCTTTTAATTTCCTCCTCTGTCATCCATGTTGCATCTTCATGAGGGTGACCTTTCCATTTGACTATATATTCATTGTACACTTTATGCCTTGTTCTCTTCACTTCCTTTGTGTCCAAAATGCTCTCAAGATTCAAAGGTTGACTTGGTGGTAGGTCCTTGACCCAATCTTCATCTTGATCTCCTAGTGTAGCTGCATCATCACCTACAATCACAAATCATTTGAAAGGATAAAGGTCAGAAACATTAAAGATTGAAGAGATAGCAACTCCAGGAGGGAGTTCTATCTCATAGGCATTTTCACCAAATTTGTGGAAAACCCTACATGGCCCAATCCTTTTCATTTGTAGTTTTGTATACTTCCCCTTTGGTAGCCTCTCTTTCCTCAAATGTGCTAGAACCAAGTCCCCCACTTTGAATTGAACATTTCTCCTCTTCAAATCTGCATGTTGCGTATACTTTTCCACATTCTTTTGAAGATTCTTTCACTTGCTGATGAATATCCTTCATTGCAACTACAAACTCTTCACCCTCAACACTTCTTTTCTCCATACCACTAAAATCTTTGAGTTCAAAGACTCCCTTTGGCTTCAATCCATAAACTATCTCAAATAGGTTCTTTCCAACACTTCTATTGACCGAGTCATTATAGGAAAACTCAACTTGTGGAAGAATGAGATCCCATTGCTATGAGTGCTCTTTTGTCAAACACCTAAGAAGGTTTCCAATACTCCTATTGACAACTTCAATCTGCCCATCTGTTTGTGGATGATAGGCATAGCTAAATGTCAAGTTGGTTCCCAATTTCTTCCAAAGAGTCCTCCAAAATCTCTGACACCTCTCCTATCTTTAATAATTAATAATAATCTGCTAAAACAATATTTCAACAGAACCTGTATCAGATCACTGGGTTCGATTAATCAGACAGTTCATATTTCATGGAAAGCACCATCAAACTGATTACAAACAACATACACATCCTTGAAATCATCATCTCTTTCATACATACCTTTCAATGCATCAATACCCACACTTTGAAGTTGAATTTATTGCACCAACATTTTCCTCTACTCAATGCATCCACCACCTTGTTTGACTTCCCTTTTTGTGTTTTATGTTGAAAGTATAGCTTTGTAGGTACTCCACCCACTTCACATGTCTATGGCTCAACTTGTCTTGGTTGTTCAAGAAACTCAAAGCATGATTGTCAATAAAAATAGTAAATTCCTTGGGAAGGAGATAGTGTCTCCACTTTTTCAGTGCTTGAACCATTGCATACAATTCTAAATCATATGAAGAATACTTCTCATTGGCCTCATTAAGTTTCTCACTGAAAAATACTGCAGGCCTGCCTGCCCTCTTGACTCAAGACTGCACCAATTGCATACCCACTTGCATCACATTCTATAGTGAACACCTTATTGAAGTCAAGAAATGCTAGGATGGGTTGTTGAGCTATATTCTTTTTTAGAATTTGAAAGCTTCTTTCTGCCTCATCAGACCACATGAACCTCTTCCTTTTATCTCATTTTATGGTATCAATGTTGGGTGAGCAAATATGACTGAATTTTCTTACAAATTTTCTATAGAAACTAGCAGGACCATAGAATCTTCTTACCTCACTAACTAATTTTGGAGTAGGCCAGTTCAAAATGGCTTCTACGTTGCTGGGGTCCATCTTCAAAATTCCTTTTGAAATCACAAAACCAAGGTAGACCAACTCCTCCTTCATAAATTCACACTTTTTCATGTTAATCATCAAATTTTCTTCATTCAGCCTCTTCAACACCATGTCCAAATGTTGCAAGTGTTCCTCTTTAGTCTTGCTAAACATAAGAATTTCATGCAAGTACACAAAAACAAGTTTTCCTATGAAAGGCTTCAAAACTTCATTCATTAGTCTCATAAATGTGCTTGGTACATTTGAAAGCCCAAAAGGAATTAGCTTCCACTCATACAAACCCTCATTGGTTTTAAAGGCAGTTTTCCACTCATCCCCTTCTCTTATCCTAATCTGATGATAGCCACCTTTGAGGTCAAGTTTTGAAAAGTAACAAGCTCCCCCAAAACAGTCCTTCAAATCCTCCATTCTAGGTATTGGAAACCTATACCTTATGCTGATTTTGTTGATTGCCCTTGAATTGGTGCACATCCTCCAATCTCCACCTTTTTTAGGTGCCAACACTGTAGGAACAACACATGGACTTAAACTTTCCCTTATGAGACTCTTATCTAGCAATTCTTGTATTTGTTTCCTTATCTCTTCACTTTGTTGAGGAGTCATCTTGTATGTAGCCTTATTGGGTAAGTTTGCACCTGGTATAAAGTCAATGTGGTGGCTTACATCCCTAATGGGTAGCAAAGAACTAGGGAGTTCATCAACAACTATGTCTTGATACTTGTTCAACAAAGTTTGCACTTATTTGGGCACATCTTCAAGTTTTGTTGCTGTCATAACAAATTTAGGTCTGATTATGATTGCATACCCTTGTCCACCTTCTTCTTTCATGGTTTTCAAGAATTATTTCTCCCCAACCAACATGACACTTGAACGGACTTGATTATCTACATTTTCATCTTGCAAAGGAGTGAGTGTAAAGGAAACCCCATCTTTTTCAATTGCATATGTATTTTTCTGCCCATCATGCTTGGATTTTTTGTCATATTGCCAAGGTCTTCCTAGCAACAAGTGACAAACATCCATTGGGATGGTGTCACACAAGATATTGTCTTTATACCCCCCAATATTAAACTCAACCCATGTTTGTTCATTGACCAAGACTTGTTGACCCTTATTTATCCAAGAAACCTTATAAGGTGTGGGGTGTGGAATCCTTTTCATCTTTAGTTTTTCAACCATCTCCAAAGAAACTAAATTATCAGTTGAACTAGAATCTACAATGACCTTACATACCTTGCCTTATGATTTGCAAGTGGTTCTGAACAAAGACTTTCTTTGTGGAGGTTCCTTCACCACAGGAACCTTGAGTAGTGTTCTTCTCATCATTAGATTTTTCTCCAACCTCTAGAGTAACATGCTGAGAAGGAGAGTTAATACTCTCACAATCTTCCTCTTGCACCAACTATGTTCTCCTTTCAACACCATGTGATGTTGAAGGTTGTTTCTCCAGGAACTATGTTTGATGGCCAAATTGGTTACATTGATAGCATCTCCCAGAAAAGGTGTTTGAACCTCTACCTTGTCCTCCAAATCTGTCTCTACCATTAGGTCTTCTACCTCTGAATCCACCTCTTGACTCTGAGCCTTGTTCTTGATTTCCACTTGACTCACCTTGTGATTTTTGTGTTTGTCCTCTTCCACCAAAGGATCGTCTACCCCTAAAGTTCTTTCCTCTGCCTCTACTTTTTTTTCTTGTCTTCTTTTCAATTTCTCTTTTTCCCTAACAACCAATTGAAAGCACCCTTCCACCGTCCTAGGGGTGGCAAGACTCAATTCATCCTGAATATTAAACCTTAGTCCATTCATATAGCTTGCTATCTTTTCAACTTCATTCTCAACATGACTTTCTCTAAGGCTCAATTTATGAAACTCCTCTATGTAAGCCATAACACCCATCTCCTTTTGCTTTAGGTTTTGCAAATTTCTAAATGTTTGAATTGCATGGTCATCGGGAAAGAATTGACTCTTCATAGGTTAGACACCATCTTATCCCATAAATTTTTTTTCTTTTCCCTCTTTCACTCTCTCCTCCTACACAGTTCCACCAAGTTAGGGCAAGGCCTTTCAATTTAGTTTTAGAAAACTTTACCTTTTGTTCTTTTTCTACCTCCTTGTACTCAAAATTATTGTCTAGTGCATCAATCCAGTCCAACACTTCTTCACTATCCATCTTACCACTATACATGTGCAATTCCATTTTCAGTTTAGTAGTCTCTCTTCTGACAACCTTCAACATCTTAACCATCCTTCTTTCATTAGGGTCCAACTCATCAGCACCTTGGACTTCTCTTTGAGTGTTTTCATTCTCACCCTCTTCCTCTTCCTCTCGGTCACCCTCCTCTTCAATGGCCTTACTTATTCTTTGGTTTGTTTCCAATGCTACAATTATGGATAAAATGGCTTCTTAAGACTCCATCATCCTTATTTCCCTAGCAATGACTACACTACCCTTTGGAGGCATCTTTTCCTTCTTCAAATTGCAACTTATTTCCTTCAATAGATCAAAACCTATGCTCTGATACCAATTTTATGTAGAGCAAGGAGGATATTTTCAAATCAACCTCAATTCAATCAAATCTTGAATGACCTTTTCACTTTGAGGACCCTAACTTGGTGTTTTCCCACAATCTCCTTAATTTTGTTTGTAGCACATCAAATAGTGAAATTTGAGCATATCTTTTAGAGAAGGCCTCAAACCCATGAAAGGAATACCTTTTAGAATACCCCTTATGCTCTTCTTGAACATATCAAATATGTGCATAGAATTCTTTCAGAACATTCCTTCCTAAAATGGACTGCTATGCTGCCCTTAAGCCCCAATTAGGCCTCTTTTACAAAGCAAGTATGTGTTATTCTTTTCTCAAATCACGAATATTCACTCCAAGACTTTGTACAAATCACATGGGATCTGAACCAATAGGTTTTCTCATTTGGAACATCTACAAACTCACCACATGTCAAAATCCTACCTCTAATCAATTCTAGCCTAATACATTGAGATATTAGGCTAGGGCTTGCACAAATAGGGCCCTAACTCCATCCCATGCATCTACAATCACTTCTAGACTAAAAATAATCCTAACTAAATCCATTCCACTAATTTGCAGAAGTATTCACCGATGGAATGGTTATTTATTCCATTTTCTTGTTCAAACCCTCTCAACCTAGGGTTTTCAGACCTCTTTTAGTAATTTTCTTATAAAATCCTTCAAACTTTATGGAATTGACTCAAACCAAAACCAAAACACTCTTAACTCATGCCACCATTAAAATAAATTCACATTATATCAATTATTGACTATACAAAACCGTACCAACGCCTGTAGTAGAAAATTTACACTAGAAATTGCAGAAAAATGAAGTTTCTTTATTGCTTGAACACCAAAATTTTCAACAAAACCTTGCCTCAAAGTTTTCCAGGAATATTTAAACTTTTTCAACACCAACCCAATGGTTCATAACTACTTTTTGAACCACATGACCGTTCATCTCCCAAACAAGACAAAAATTGCAAAGTTGCAAAGCAACTTTTGTAACATTTACAAAAACATAACAAAATGTACTCAAACCAACCGCATGAGACTCAAGCACATTGAAAATGGTCTATTGTGGCCTTATTACACCAAACATGACTCAAAACACCCAAAAATCCAACATTTTACCATATTTACAAAATTTGACTAGGTGCCCCTACACCAATCCCCCATGTGTACCCTTTGTGATGGCCCATTATGTAAGTTAACTAGTTGTAAAATGATGTAAACATGATATGTGTGGATTTTTTCCTATTGGAAGAAATGTGATGTATTCATTTGTGAAATTCTTGTATATATGTCAAATGTGTACCCCTAGTGTATGGTTCTCCTACGAGATTGAGAGCCTGCTAGTGTAAATAAGGGGTTGAGGGGCAAGAGAACCTCTAATGGGAACCTCATGACTTTCCTTAGACTATGTTCTTGGATTACTCCCCCACATATGAGAGCCACACTTTTTGGTTCATATTGCAAACCTACTCCTTAATGTTTATAACCCATGGGTAAAGGATGTAATTACTTGGACCATATTGATTACAGATTTTGGATACTCGAGCAATGTAGTGCATTTATACTACATGGAAGATTCCACCATGATATTGCACACTATCATATTTATGTGGTTAGGGACTACCAGTTATTGCATACTATTATACTTATATGGTTAGATAACCACCATTCCCCTCCCTCCCTTAGGTGGCTTTATCAAGGTCACGTGGTACTCATAATGTGAGTTTAATTGTTAAGATATGAATTATTGGTAATTTCTTAATTGATGTCTTATTTTATACCAGTAGTGCTAGATTTTACATTTCTTTTATTGGGGATATTTAGCCATTTGAAGGTTTTTGTAGTCCATTTCCTCAAGGACTTGTATAATTTCTATTTTTGAATTAAGATTGGGATGTTTAAATGCAACTGCAACTAATCTTTATTTGGTTTTTCCTCTTGAATTTAAAATTTTCATCTTATTGAAACATTGGTTTATGATTTTATGTTATTGGGTTTGAGGCTTCTTATTGTTTGCTAACTGCTAGTAAGTGAGGTGTAATGTGACATTTGTAAAACTTCCATATCTCAGAGGGTTCCCTAGCAGGTTGTATACAGGAGTAGATGCACTGGGGAATTATGAATTATTTGAAAGGGGTTGCAAATGGGACTAGTATGGGACAATCATTAATCCATTATTCCCCTAGTTCTATGATTTTTTTTTTTTTGTACCTTCCTATTAGAGGCTAAACCCCTTACATAAACAAGGGAAGGTACCTAGGAGATGTATGGAAGGGTCCTTAGAGAAGGTCCTTGAGGCCATCTTTCCTAATGGATATGGTATCCGATAATATCTATCCTTGCAAGCACCAATGTGTGAGCCTTATGATGTGAGTTATGTGTAATTGTTGTGATGTATGGGTAAATTTGTAGATAAATGACATGTGGAAATACTTGTATGCTATGTGAAAGAAAGTGACAATAAAATTGGGACTATTATTCTTGAGACATGAATTTATATGGGAATGAAAATATTTTCTAACATCATGAGTGATGTTTATGATGCAAAAGGGAACCTTGAAGGGTGTCCAAGAGGTTAATGTGTTTGGATATATGTTGGTGTAATATTTAATTGAGAATGTTAACTACACGTATGACTACTAACATTTGTTATATTATGATTATATTGGATAAATGCTCTATGGAAATAAATTTTATTCTAAGTATTTAGATGTTTGATTCATGGAAGGAATATTTTTAATGTGTGGTTATAATTGCATGTTGGATTGTCTCATCAAGAAAGCAAGGTAATTAATAGGTTTAATAAATTTGCATGCATTGCTATATAAAGATTATTCTTTAGACCCTAACGACTTTAAAGAGGAAGTCTAAGCTAAGGGGAGGGGGATGTAAAACCCCACCTTGCATGAGATTGGTAAAACCCTAATCTATTTTATGTTTTCCTAAATAGATGGTAAGATATAATGTGGATGATAAATAGCGTGATTATTTGACATTATTCTGGCATTTTATTCTAACATTTTTATTGATGCTACCATGAAGAGTTAAGACTTGTAAATTATGAATATGAGTTGAAATTGTAAATGAAATTCTTGGATGATTAAATCTTATTTCAACAATCAAATTAATGTGATAAATTATTATTGCTTATGGTTTCATTGGTAATGTGCAAGAAAGGAAGAGTGTCAGTATGAGAAGGGAAGACCTTTGAGAACACATCAAAAATACATCTCCTTGTGATCATGAATTTGACCTCCTTTGGGGGCTTAGAAATAAGTAAAGTTAATATGTTGGTAAATTAAGGTGGTGAGGGTTGATATTAAAGGGATAATTGATTATGTGTTATGTGGGTGTAAGTGGGGATAGGAGATAGGAACCCTTATCCAAGTGTGAAACTCGGATGGATCCTTAAGTGGGTCTGTAAAGAGGGTTGTTGGTCATTTTCCTTGGTTGGGATGAAAAAATAAACCCCTTAGAGTCTATACCATAGTGGTAGGGGTCAAGTGGGCATGCAATAGGGCCCCAAGGACATGATTTGACTCCTAAAAAGTCCTCATAATGAGAAGTGACGAATTTTGAGGGAAGGATGGGGATGAAAAGATTGATGGGTTGTCCAAGTGAATTTACCCCTCTTTAATGAGGAAAGACCCTCATTAATGGAGGGATTTACACTTCACACCTCCCCATTCAAAGGTTGCAAGTTGAAACTCCTATATATCTTAAGAAGGAAGAGTGAGGTGTTACCCACTTCTCCTCTTGGAGAACTTTAGTGGATATGGTAGAAAGAATTAGAAGAGGAGAGGAGATGACCTCTTTGGGAAGATAGTGATCAAGATGGCTTGGATTAGAGAGGAAATATGGATAAAAGAGTTCAATCCATTCACATAAAGAAAAAAGATAAGTTATTTTCCTATTTCCATTTACCCTTGTCTATTAGATATAAGAAGGTGACATATTATATGGATCATGGTTGGAAATAGAAAGTAGAGAACCTAGATGCCTAAAATTTGTGCTATCATAGTTTTATTCCTTTGTAACAATGAGAAAAGACTCCATTTATCATCATGGGGCTAAAAGAATTCCTTGCTCGGGGGTATGGCTAGAGCCCATGAGGCTCCATGATGCCATTACAATAGGATGGAGAGCAAGACCTTGTACATGAGTATGTAAGTCATTTGTTATCTCAAGTATTGTGGTGATATTGTGAGTTTAAAGAGACGAGTTTCATATTGTTCAATGTAGAAATGAAAAAAAGCAATCCTTATTCAGTTGTATGCCATTCATTATATTTCTTAAAATTAGTTGTAATATGGAAAGCTAATGGTTTTGGTAATATGAAAAAATGGAGAAAGAGAAAGCCTTGTTTATTGGTGTGTCATTCATTGTTTGAAGGTTAGTATTTTCCTATAGAAAGGAAGGATGAAAAAAGAGAGGTCTTAATCCATTGGCATGTTTGTTTATTTCTATTTTTTAGTGTAATATTGAAAGTTTAATTTTGTTTGGAATGGAGAGAAAAAAAAATTACCTTAAAGAAACTTGTATTCAAGAGTTGTTCAGTTTAAAAATTGAAGAAAGAATTATATTTCATTCATTCAGTTAATGAAGAAAGAAGTATTAAATACATTTTTGTTTATATTTTCCACTTCATTGTTATTTTCCTTTTCACTGTTACCTTCCCTTTGGGTAGAGAACTTGCTTGGTTCTGAAAAATATAGAATTAAATGTTTTAAGAAGGAATTTAGCACTTTCTTTAATATGTTTCCCCATTTCATTTGGCTATTCTATGACTATTATATTCCTTAAACTTTCTGGAAAACTGCAAGAATAAATACTATTTATTTGTTAGGAATTTTATTGAACATGCAAAACCTTACAACTTAATAATAATTATAACTTAAAAAGACAAAAAAATAGAGCAATAATGTGAAAAAATGAAATTAAGGTCTATATACTATTGGAATTGAGTATTTTCCTTGAGAAGACCTATTGGCCTAGTGGGGAAGCTTCTCCAACCTCAACACATCCAATTTATTAATTACTTCTACATTCACCCAAGAGATATCACCACGTGCTAAAATATATATCTTAACTTTGGAAATGTCACTGCCTTTGTCTCGTGAATATCCACTATGCCTTGCCATTCCAAAATTCTTAATGTGTCCTCCATCAAATTGAAATGTCTTTTTCTCTAGCATACAATCATCATCTTCAAGAAAATATCCTTTGATATCTTTGAGCTTGGCCTACAAGAGCGTAGTGTCAACAAGTTTGATTTAGGAATGAGAGTATGTAGAGGAGAAACATACCTCATCTTTCTTAGCTTCATATCAGGAGTTGAGATCAACAATTCTACTTGAATTAGACAATCTCTGCACTTTTCATTGAATAATATCGTGAACAAAAAATTCATCGAGCTCCTTTTCGATATTTAAAAATGATGCCTCTTGAAGAAGCATGAGTTGATTAGGACCCATAATATACTCTATAGTCAAGGCAGATCGACTGATAGGGAAGAAGAATCATAAATCTAAAAAATGTTTCTTGGGTGGACTCTTCCAACTCGTCATACACAAAATGAAGCAAATTGTTGCTAAGCTTATCTTCTTGATCTTCCCTCTTGTTGTAAATTTTTCAATATCAGTGTACAATGACCTATCTTGTACTACTTGCGCAAATGAGCACCAACAATTTTTGGAACCAACAAAATCCCTTGGAAAACTTTGGAAATCCTTTGTAGATCATTCTTTAAACGGTCACAAATTACAAAGTCATTGCTCAGAATTACCACTATGTGATTATTGGAAAGAATACCGATAGAATATTCCTTACTATCTCCTTGGTCGTTCCTAGCTAAGCGATCAAAGAGGGTCAAGGCACCCATCAAATCATATCTAAAAAAGTGTCCGCAAATTTGTAATTGCAAGAACCTCTTCCGAAAGACACAACCTTCATAAATAATTATGTATGAAGTTCAATAAAGTATACTTAGGCCTAAACAATTGATCTGTATCATTTGCCTTATTGATTACTATTAAATTGGACTGGGAGACTCATAGCCCAAATAAGGGGCTCAAATCCCATTTAACTTCTCTCTGCATTTTAAATCTTGTGTGAAGAAAACCAACAATGAAAATAAATCTCATTTAATTTCCACTTGAGGCCAAGGATCCTTGAAAGAGTTAATTCCCATTCTACAACCAACTCTCAAATAATTATCAAAATCCACAAGGATAGGGATGGATAACAACTACATTAAAAAGGGTTTCCATTTCTTGGATACCCAAGCATGTAAATCTAGATACCCAGGGAAGGGCATCTTAAAGGCATGACAATTCAACACAACTTGCTTCTCCACATCTTGTAGTAGTGCAAGGCCTATCGTGTCATTGCCAATGGATGAACATGTATTTTTTTGTATGCAAGTATGGACATACCTATAGGCTAGTCATATGATCAGAGTTGGTGTAGCGTTAACCTTAATCTGTGCAAAATTAAATGGCAACCATGGGCATACTAATTGAATATTTGTAGATATATTCACTACGGTGGGTGGTAAAATCTTGTGAAATGCAGTGAGTATGATAACAAAAATCTAGGCATAATAAATAAAGAGTAATGATTCAAGGGAACGTAGGTTCTATTGGAATTGTGATTCTTGCACAACTTGTAATGGAAAATAAATTCTTAGTGACTTGGGCGCCGAAGCTTTCTAGTATTTCCTTCGAACAAAAATAAATAGTACTTACTAATTAATGATGTACCTTACTTCTACCACAAAGACTCTATAATAGTTGTGTATCAACCTGGATTCATCTATGCTAGCACAATATTGGTGGAAATATTAATCTATTCGCCAATATATTAAATTATGATGGGAACCTCAGCCCCTGTGTTTCAATTCAAAGCAATCGTTGGTTCTAGGATTTGCAAATCTCTTACATTTATCTCTTTTTGTGAAATATGATTTTGTTTGATTATGGGGATAATAAATTTTGGTGGTGGATAACTTTCACATTAATATGGACTCTTTACTATCCACCTTATATTCTTTATTAAATGTAAAAGACAATTATTATTAATGCCATTCCTTTGCATTAAAGTGGTATGCAATGGGTAAATAATGTAGTCCACACTGATACACATTTATTTAATCCAATAGACTGATATGTGAAAAATGATATTATTATTACACATCAAAGTTAAGGTTGCTAGTGTGGGTCTAAACAATTAATGGATACATTGTAATGTATTCATAATGATATTACTATTAATGTACTTAGCAACTCGACTACACCCATAGGAAATTTTAAATCAAATAGTTAATTTCTCTTGAAAATAGAACCCCAAAGGTTTTTGGAGGGAGCTGCAACAAAAGAGAAAGCAGATTGAGAATAACATAACATATATCCAATGGTTAGAATATTCAAGGCACCTTTATGAGAGGACCCAAGGGAAAAATTTCCCCCCCCATAGCACATCAAGAAGGATTTTCATACTAGAAGATATCAAGCAAGGTATAAAAAATTAGCAAATGATAAAGTGGTGGACCTAGATGGGCTGTGAGTAGAATTCCTAAAGTGGGGAGTTGAAATCCTTGCTCCACACATCAAAAGGATGTTCACTGATGTTACTGTTACCTAATTTTCACCCTCAAGCTCAATCAGGCAAAGCATCTATGTTGCAGGTGATCATAAGGGCCAAATGGATATTTCCATTAAGGGTTAGTTCATTCATCTTATGACATTTCACAGGGGATTCAGTTGGGAGGCTTGCTCTGTTGGAAACATGCCTCAATATTCTACGCTCAGCCTCCATTAGAGCCAGGTCGGCATGAAATCTTCACTATCTGGCCAACTAGCTGCTTGATACTTTTCATTTTGAACAGGTCGCTATGACCTAGTTTCTGTCCTACCGAATGAAGCTACAGAGCCTATTGCTATAACATTGAGGGTTCGGTATGACCTCTTATTGCATGGATTCCTTTGGCCGATAGGCCATTCAATTGTGAGTTCAGGGAGACTCATGGTGGCCAAGGGCTTCGAGGTGACTTCTGGCGCTCGGTGAAGGGTCCCAACGAACAGTCGGAGTCTCGCCGATAGGAAAGGGAGCTTTCCGGAAAGCAAGTCTTTCAACGTAACAAGGCAATCAGAGAGATGTCCCGGTGATAAGATCAAGTCTCCCCAACAACGCAGGTCTTTCGACGTAACAAGGCATTTAGAGAGATGTCCCGGCGATAAGATGAAGTCTCCACGACAACGCAGGTCTTTCAGTGTAACAAGGCATTCAGAGAGATGTCCTGGCGATAAGTTGAAGTCTCCTCGACAACGCAGGTCTTTCGGCGTAACAAGGCATTCAGAGAGATGTCCCGGCGATAAGATGAAGTCTCCCCGACAACGTAGGTCTTTCGGCGTAACAAGGCATTCAGAGAGATGTCCCAACAATAAGATGAAGTCTTCCCGACAACAGAGGTCTTTCGGCGTAACAAAGCAGTCAGGGTAAGGTCTCTGCGACTCCGAAGTCTCCCCGAAAGCCAGCGGTCCTACCAATGAAGTCATATCGGCATGTGGTCTTGCCGAACGCAAAAGGTCTCCCCGATGTTTGATGTCAATGTAGCGCCCGACATCGGTATGAAGTCTGGCCGATAGGCCAGAGTCTCAGCGAAACAAGAGGGAGCTCGGGCGGAATGAGGAGTTCGGCAGGAGTCTCATCGACAATGAAAGGACCTCGTCGAGAAAGCATATCGGCAAGAGCTCTTGCCGATACAAGATGTATCCTCATCGAAGAAGAAGGAGATCACCGAGAGTTAAAGCCATCGCCACGAGGTCTCCCCAACTTTGATGTCTCGCTAACAGGAAAGGGAGCTCGCGGTAGGATAACTCATATCGGCATAAGGTCCTGGTGACCTATTGAAGTCTCACTGAAGGGGTCTGCCTTCGGTATAAAGAATAGTGATCGGCGAGATGTCTCGTCGACACCGAGGGGTCTCGCCGATAAAGGAAGCCTCGGTATAACGTTCCAAGTCGGGGGAAGGTTTCCCCGACTCAGTGTTGTCTTGCCGACAGGAGAGCAGCTCGGTGGAAGGAAGAGGCCTCAGTGTGAGGTTTGGGCAAAGTCAGGATGTCTCGCTGAAAGAAATCCGGAGCCCGGTGGAGTGGAATGTATTTGGGGTGATATCAATAAGCTCTTGCCGAAACAATGAGGGGGTTCTCGGGGTAACGCTCTACCATCGGTAAATCATCTCACCGACAATCGGCTGTCTTGGAGACCACAGAGGAAACATTGGTATGAATTTTGAAGCTCGATAAAGACTCTCATTGATGTTTCCACGTTGTGCCGATAGCTGCGGAGGGACACA
Source organism: Sequoia sempervirens (assembly GCA_007258455.2). Taxonomy (NCBI): domain Eukaryota; kingdom Viridiplantae; phylum Streptophyta; class Pinopsida; order Cupressales; family Cupressaceae; genus Sequoia; species Sequoia sempervirens. The sequence continues at coordinate 22,518 of VDFB02319285.1, forward strand.
ATCACATCGGTGAGACACTTCCAGTGTCTCACCGAGATGCAATTTTGACTGAACGAGCTTTTGACTAGAGGGGAGTCTACATGTAGTGTGCCCAGCCAATCAAGGAGAGCTACGGGTGGATCGTTGGCAGCTTGACTAGTGCCAAGAGAATCAACAAAATGTGGATCAACGTGTATCTATTTTGGACTCAATAGCATTCAAGGCGCTCAACAGGGGGATTCAATAGGTGGACACAAGGACCAGAAGTAAATACATCTGGTAGCTTCAAAAGATCTAAGGGGTTTCTCCAGGCAGTAGTTTTTCACCGACACACACAACAGGGACACGCAGGGGTGTAGCATTTAATTCAATTAAAAGATCTTAGGATAGATCTTTCTGACCCCTGATATTTTTTGTAAGCCCTAAGGGGCCGACACACTGGTGTATATAAGGCATTTTTTGCCTTTTGTAAATAGTTCGAGTCATGCATCCAAAAGAGTTAGTGATTTTTTTATCTATCCTTCCTTAGCTGATGTATACTTTGTAACCCAACTAAAATCTAGAATGCAAAATAGAGTTCACCTTGAAAACAAGTACTAATGCTTTTACTACTCTCATTTCTGTATGTTAGCTTATGTATGTATTTCTTTAACAGTTTTTTTACCAAATTTGTATTCATACCACAAAGTTGTGAAGTTTGTTTCTTCCTTCTTGAGATATGTATGTAGATCAAACTTTTCAAGAGTGATGCATAAGACTGAATGGGGTTATATTGAATAAGTAAAACAGCTGCAGTCTAGTTTTCTCAGCGTATTTCATCCTGTTTTCATTTTTATGATTTCTTCTTAATTTGGCGTATCGCCATAGAGTTAGTTTTGCTTTTAATGCATTCTTCTTCTCCCTTTACTTCACAAAGATCATTAGTTTAGGTGATACCCAAAGGAAGCCGGCCTTCTCCGGAGGTTCATTTCAGTTTTAGGTGACCCACAGCCTTGAAATGATCCCATTGTGTCTCTAGAAGGCTCAGTTTTTATCTCTGTGCATAGGGTGCATTTCTAGGTGACAACAGTTACTCAGGATGGTTTTCCCATCAGAATGGACAACTAGTGTCGTCATCCTTCTCTACAAAAGTGGTGATATTAATAACCCATCCAATTACCATGCTATTATGGTCAATCATATTCTTGGAAAGCTTTTTGCGAGCATGTTAGAGCATAGAATCAACAGTTGGGTAGAAAAAGAAGGAAACGAGAAAAATGGCAAGATGGCTTTAGGCCTAAGTATGAGCTACCATTGATCACTACATCACTCTTAGGCACCTGATTGAAAAAATATGGGACACTCAAGGTGATTAAGCCTTTTGCTGTTTCGTTGATTTTAAAAAATCCTTTGATACGGTGCCTAGAGACAAACTGTGGAAACAAATGGTTGAATTAAGTATACCGGATGAATATAGGGTTGCAATGCATAGGCTTTATGAGCAAGTTAGAGCTAAAATAAAAAAAAAGTGAAGGTATGTTAGAGTGTTTTGGAAATGATATCAGAGTCAAATAGGGTTGTCCTTTATCACCCACTCTTTTTGGGTTATACATTGACAAGCTAGAAGATTGGTTAAACGAAATGAACAAAGGGGGGGTATTCAATTGGCAGGTTATGCAGTGAATTTTTTGCTATATATCGATGATCTTATTTTAATTTCAAAATTTGCACATGATTTGAGAGAAATTTTGAAGGCCTTAGATCTATTCTATTAGGAAATGGGAATGCAAGTGAACACCACCATGACTAAAGTCATGATATTTTCCCTAAAGAAGAAAAGGAATCGGGATAAATTCCTTTCTGAAGGAAACCCTTTGGAAATAGTGAAAGAATACAAGTACCTTGGGATTGATTTTCACTATAAACTTAGCTGGGAGACTAGCAGAACCAAAAGGATACAAGGAGGCTAGAAAGCTTCTTTCTTACTTTCAAAACAGGTGCAGGAAAGCTGAACTTTGGGATTGGAAGACTAAGAAAAACCTCTTTGGTTTGTTGGTCACTTTAGTAGTTCTTTATGGATGTGAAGTGTGGGGAAGGAGCATGTCAAAGTATCAGTGGAGACATCTTGAAAGAATTCAATAGCATATCATCACTTGCAACCTTAAATTCAAAACCTCAGTCCCTTATGACTTCTCTTGGCTGAATTAGAAACCTTTTCATTGGAGGCATCGACTATGAATCACTTGCTAAACTATTTAAATAAGGTTGAAAACATGGATAACCACCACTAGCCCAAAACAGTTGTGAAGGAGGCCTTAGACCATAGGAAGAAAACATGGATGAAGAAAAATGACAAATGGTTAAGTAAATGGGACATCAACTTATGTGAGTGTCCTAACACCAATGAAGAAATTAAAAATTATGTCACAAAAAAATTCATGATAACCATGTGGACAAAATAGATAGGGTAGAAAAAAGCACACTATGTCAAAGGGTTCAACCCAACTTGGGAACATGGTGAAAAAACTTATTTAGGGGCAGCTATTAAAGGGAACGCAAGGTTTTTAATTGCTCATTTGAGGACTAGGTCTCATCATATTAGGTGTGAGACTAGAAGGTGGACTATTCCTAAGGAAGCATGGGAGGACAAAATTTGCAAGTTTTGTAGCAAAGGGTTGGTGGAGACAAAATGACACTTTATCAAGGAGTGCACAACTTATGAGGATATTCATACTTAGTATGCAGACAACTTAAAGATTGGAAATTTGCATGAGTTATTTGATGAGGAGAAGATCAACATGACTACTATATTTTTTGTCAAAATCCATAACAGAAGGTCCAACATCAAGAAGAATTCGAAGTTTGAGTAGTTTCTATCTTTGTGGTTCTCAGTCCCTTAGACCATTTGGTCTTATGGACGATATTAAAATCTCTCATTCACTTATTCATTCATTCAATACTCTTAATAATATTGTGGGACACGAGATTAACTCGAATGTGGATATGGTAGGTAAGATTAAAATTAATAAAACATGATTAGTTTCTTTAACCTTTATCTAATATTATTATTATCTTTCAATAATTTTAGTTATCACTTTATTTAAATTGAATGTGGTGATATAAAGGTATAAAATCACTATTGCTCGACAAAATAATGCTAACTAAATTTAGAGAGAGTGGGTATTAACAATGTAGATGATGATATAAATATTTTTAATTTATAGTGAAACTAAGGGTTTTAATTTAATTATATTAGCATATTGTTCAGTAATAAATATATGATTAATGGTGAACCAAGATTGAATAGTAATAGTAAATGGGAAGAATATTAATAATTGGTAAAACTAATAGTAAAAAATTTATAGTTCAAAAAACTAGTATTAATAATAGTAAATTCATATTACCCCATGAACAATGATCTTGGTGTTATTAAAAGTAAAGATAGAATTAGTAATTTTAGTAAATTTATAATTCACATTAATATTAAGAGTAAAATTGGTAATACTATCTTAAATGTTATTTAAGTAAAAGTAATATTAAATATAAATATTAAGAGTGATATTAATATTAAATTGGGTACTTAATGAGGGTGGTATTTATAGAAAAAAAATAGTGTCAATATAAGGAATGGTAATGATAAGGGTAATTATAATACTAATATAAGTGTTATTATAATCAATGTTAATATGGATATTTAACATTAACCTTATCAGAAGTATGTTACTATGCTATGCGTGGTTAATAATTATTAGTGAGGTAAGAAGAAAATAAATACAAATTTAATAATGTAGGTTGTTATTTTAACACTTATTCTTCGAGTGCTAATTAGTTTAATGATTGGATACAAAAAAAATGTTGGGTTTTCATGATAAATTTTTGGGGCATGACATGAGGATATACCATCACTAAAACACTTAGTCACAATCTAGCGACATATCCAACCAGAAAAATGCTACCTTTTACCTCCTAGGCCTTGGATGCTCAAAAATAGGATGTCCTTCTACTCTTATGTTCTCCCCCCCTCAATATTCTCCTTAGCCATGTACGTAGTAGCCAACTGGTGTTGTGTAATGGAAATATTATAAATCATAATCTCGATACCCATTGTTACATGATCACATTTAGGGAACAAAAAAATATAGAAATTAGATGAAACATCATCTCTTATATACATTTCTACATAATTATCATAGTAAGTCATCTTATCCTTAGGAATCATAATCCTCTCTTGAAATACAAAGGCATTATCATAGTCCCCCATATAAATGTTCTTTTCCACTCTACTATTAGCCCCATCCACACCCACAATAGTTCTAAAGAATGACCAATGTTAATATTCAAGATCTAAAACATGAATTGGGTTAATACAAAATCAATTTATTTTTTATCTATGAGGTGTGTTCAAAATATATATAATGAACCCATGGGGCATTTATCCCTTTTATTTTTTTATAAATTTTATTTTTTTTTAATTTGATTTTCAATGAAAACAATTTGTATAACTCATGCCAAATTTGATTTTTTAATATATTTCTCTACTAAAAACTTAGGGAAATTTAGAGTATATTGCATAGAATAGATTTATGTCTTTAAATAAAATGTAAATTACAAAGAGAAAATGTATAAAACACAACAAATGTAATTTGAAAATGCATTTATTTTAATACAATAATATGCATTTTGTATTGTTGGAGTTGATTGCTCAACCCTAAAACTCCCAAGGATCACGTACAATAAAAAACCTATCACAAAAAGAGATAAAAAATAAAGCTATGGAGGCCAAGAGCTATAGATCCAAAAAATCATGAGTTATTATGAATGTGCAATCCTCACTCAATGAATGATATGATAATGAATCTTTATAAAAGAAAAAAAAAAAAAAAAACCTCGAATGAAACACTAGGTGAAGATAAAAATAGATAATGACATGTGTCCTCATCATATGACGAAACATAAAAAGCACATGACCCAATAAGCTTAAGTATCTAGTATAAAAAAAGACCTAAGTAATTAAATAATTAATTAGGTAAATACCTTTTTACTCTAACACCCCCCTTAAGTGCAAATTAAGGAGAAGCTAAAACCTCTAAATGACGAATACATAAAAAGTAAAAGATGGGTCTCAACAACTAGGCTTGATGAGGTACCCATGTATAAATGAAAAGATCTCTCATAGCCAGAGTAAAAAGGAGAAAACCTTGTAGAAAAAACTCCTCTCCAAAAGAGATAAAGATATATGAAGGAATAAGAAGGCTCAAAAATAATATATCAAAAAGAATAGGAACATGAAGAACACCACCGAATCATGAAGAAGTTATAAATAACTATTAAAAATAACTACTATAGTGTTGAAACTAAAGAACCTTCTCTGGAGTCAAGATGATGATTAGGACTAAGAAGATAAAACTTTGCATGAGTGACCCCAATGCAACTAGTCAAATAATTATTGGATGGAAAACCAAGGAAATAATCTAATAGTTGAATATACATATGGAAAAACAATCTTCACAAGTGACCCAAATGGTGCTACTCAACCAGTACAAAGATTAATTTCAAGTCAAAAATACAAGTGCCAATAGTCTAAATAATTTGATCAATTGAGGATGGAAGGTCACCTCCATAAAAACATAATGCAATATTTTCCATATGGTATGTGTTCCATCTAATCAAAATGAATGGAAAACTAGTTATTGCATCTACCTAGTACATAGGAACAAAAACTAAATACATAGTTCACTACAAAATTGATACCAAAGAAGCATTAGCACCAAAAGTATTAAAACCACTCTTTGATGCTCACAAGGGAGAGGAATGATAGGTTCACTAAAATTACATGTCATAATATCTAGTGAATGAAGGAGAATACATCATTGAAATATACACAAGATAATACTTTTAACTGAAAAGGGCATCCAAAACAAGAAACATGTGCATGAAGGTAGATAAGATTGTGATATCAAATAACAAAATTCACACAAAAAACCATCCATGGAAATTTATAATATAATGCAAGTACAAAAAAGGCACAACATGATGTGTGAAATCCTTAAAAGTATGTAAATAGCGATACTTTCTCTCAATGTGTCTGCAAATGAAAAAGTGCATTCAATGGATGTTGAAATGCCTAGAAAGGATAACATGCTAGAAATACATATAAAATAGCTTAAAATAACTCATATCACACAAGAAGAATGTTTCCAAGTGTTAAAATGTCTAAGTAATCAATCATAATGTGAAATAAAAATAAACTAAATAAAATATACATGAGGAAAAATATGATAAAAGTGTATGGATAACTATGAAAAGCTTTGAAATAACTTCCCAATGCCACATAAATTGTGAAAAATAGAGGTCTAAAAATTTATGAGCTTGAGAGAAAAAAACATCTAACTTTGATAGTGATAAAATATACCAATAGAAAAATTTGAGAAAAATACGTGTACCATTAGAAAGTGCTTAGAACTAGATTTTTGATGATATATTGTTTGCTAAAATTCAACATCAGATACCCAAGTTATGCCAAAATTAAAAAAATAGCTCATTTAGGGTAAATTAGAGCTAGAAGAAAAACTAGGGGTCATTTGTACAACTAACGTTAGGTTGATGTCACATGTTGAAGTCGGAAAAAAATTGTAGCTTACCAAAATATTTCCTACATGGCCAATAACCTGCTAGGTTTCCCCAAAAACCATCAATGCTTGATGAAAAATAATTTTCATAGGTCAAAAAACTATTTCAGCTATCGAAAACCACCAAAAAGTCCATTAAATAGTAACACAAATTTTTTTTTTTACAAGCTCTAAAAAAGAATTCTTGTATTTTGCCAATAATAAAGATTCATCGGGAGGGTGCCAAGAAGTGGTCAAAGTTGACCAAGGAGATAGTGTAGTCGTCAGAATTGCTAAGTTTATGTGTTGATGCTTACTATAGGTAGAAATTGGCAAGTATGTTACCAATTTGTAAGCATTGGCACTTATGTAGAAAATGAATGTCAATGGGTGTAGTAGTCCTTGAGAATTGGAAATATCCACCAATTGATGATGTCAATGTTGTTAGTAGAATAAAAATATGCCAAAAAAAATCATAATTACCTATGTTTGAAAAAATATCAAAAAACAAAACAATACCAAAAATAGAAAAATAGCCATCGAAAATTGACAAAATATCATTCAGAAATAATATTTTTTCATTGTTAAATTTTATAGATATGAGGCTTACATTGGTTTTAATATAAACTATATATAGATGTATGGATCTATATAGTTGTGTATGGTCGTACAAATATGTACGACTGCATATGGTTATAGATACAATTTTTTTCTTAAAAATCTATATAACTCTTAAGAAATTGCAAATTTTTTCCTTGCTTTGATTTTAGTGTCTAGATAGGTGATCTTAAAGTTTTTGGGTCTTTTGGATGCAATAATGAGGTTTATTTGGCTCTAAGATGTACCATTCTTTTACCCAAGTCAAAAACTCTCAAAAAACTAAGATAGAGAACTACAGATCTAGAGCTCTGATACCATGTTGCAGTTGATTCCTCAACTCTATAGCTCCCAATGATCATCTACATTAAAAAAATTGTCACACAAAGAGAGAAAAAAAATCTATGGAGGCTAAGAGTTGTAGATCCAAAAAAGTATGAATCGTTATGAATGTGCAATCCTCACTCAATGAATGATATAATTATGAATCCTTATAAAAGAAAAAAGAAACCCTAGATGCGAATAAAAATAGATCATAACATGTGTCCTCATCATATGACTTGAGACATAAAAATCACATGACCTAAGTAAACTTAAGTAGCTAGTGTGAAAAGAGGCCTAAGTAATTAGATAATTAATTAGGTAAATACCTTTTTAGTCTTACATGTATAAGGATAAGTTCCCTATCTCTAGAAATTTTAATAAACATCTACTTGCCCCACTTAGCTCTATTCTTCCACCAGGTATCTCTCACATTTTGATTCCAACAAACTTTGAGAGATGAGAGGTAAATTTTTCAACATTATAAACTAAATATTTTGATTTCAACACCTTTTAACAAATGTATGCATTATAAATAATCACTAATATAAGGTGAATACAATAAAACTCAAAACTATATGAGGGAACCTTGCTATTATATTGTACTAAAAATTTAAAACATTTTCATTTAATTGATTATAATTATTAGTATGTAACTATTTTCCTACGCTACATGGGTTGATTCTATGATAAGAGATACATTTTTAGTCAAATAACATAGCAACTAAAATTGGGTCACCATGTCCACTACTTTGATCAATATGTTAGTGTTATCATAAATGGTTAAAATGGTTGGAATTTTTTTTTTATAAATATTTTTCAACAAACTTTGAAGTTCATGTTAGATAGATATTTTAAATATGTTTTCTTTTTTCTTCAATGCATGGAAATGGTTTTTTCTTCCATGTGGGCATTATGGTTCTTGAATGCAATTTTTTAAGAGAGTTGTTTTTAAATCATCGAAAGGTATGTAGTAAATTTGATGGTTGAATTAAGGTTTCTATGTTTATTTAGCCAAATGCTTCAGTAGTTGTGAAACAAATAAAAATAAAGTTAGTACAACTAAGTTGGCATGAAGATTAGGGGGATTCTAATGCATGAAGATAAATATAGTAATGTAATTCACCAAAAGTGGAGATTAGGCTCTCAAGAGTCAAGAGTACAATAGAAAGGGAAACCAATGGAGCTACACTATAATGTATTCAAAGTTCAAATGTGATTAATTTCATAAATTATTTAAGAAAGAAATTTGTTAATCATATTTTTTATCAATAATGAAAACTAAGACTCAAAATGAACTCAAGAGAAATTTATTTGTGGTTTATTCAAAATGTGTGTATATTATTTTTTTCAAAGATTAGAATGAATGAATAATTTTGTTTGTTCATACAAGTTATACCAAGATAAAATTATCCTTATTGATCTGATTGAAATAAGTAATATTATATTTAGAGAAAAGTATATTTAAATTAATTCATTTAACATGAATTGTTTTGGGATGAAATTAGTCAATATCATAAGATTCATGTTCAACTTGAATGGAAAATTGTTAGTGCACCACATGTGGAGAACACAATTTCTTAGTAAATAAGTTTTTGTAAGGATTTATTTAAGTTATCTATTCTATCGGTGGTGTTCCAAACAATGTTTTCTAGTTTTAATTTTAGAAACTCTACATCTATCATTTTTCTAGATAAGTGTAATTATTCGACTATTTTCTTACTTTTGTAATTTGGGTATTTAAAGTCACAATTTAATATTAAGACTGTAGGTAATCAATGTAAACTAAACATTTAATGATCAGTTGTACAATTGTATTCTATGCTTATATAAACAAAGTTACATAATTTATATGAGGGTATGTGCATGGAAATGGGGGACCAAAAGGGGGTCAAAAGTGACCAATTTTTTTAAAATCAATAAAATCTAATCTTGGATGAGAAATTGAAGACAATCATACTCAAAATTTGAAGATGTGACAAGAGAAAAGAGTCATAGTGCTTAGATTATATTTTCTAAACTACTGAAAAAAATTAAAATAGTGAAGAGTAAGAAGTTCAAATAAGGGGAGCATACAAAGTGCTCTTATTTTTGTCAAAAAAATATAACATGGCATCTAATGTGATCCCCCTAAAATGTTGACTATTTTTAAGTATTTCAAAAATCACTTCGGTGAAAAATTTGTTATCATATAGTTTATGCCTGATTTTTTGCTAATATTTTAATTAATATATCATTTTTATTAATTTTCAAAATGGACACATTTAAAGAGCTCAATGTTATTGTGTCATTTTTTTATATCAACATTAAAAGACATGATGAAGAGCATGCTCAATATTTAGGTGTCTTTCTAAATTTTATAAAAATGTGCCTTTGGGTGTTGACAATGAAATCCAACCCTCTGGGTTGGATGCCTAAGGAAACACTAATCTTAAGGGTTGGAAATGTCCAAAGCAAAAAATATTGCAAGCACATTCCTTTACAAGTAAGAAACACTTAATAGTAAAAAAGAATGTGTGTCCCATATGTTTGGACCTACATGCTTTGTTTTAGCCTACAAACTACACTTTATCCAACATAGAAACACACTTTTTCTAATTTTGAGAAATTTCAATAGTTATTTGACAAATATATCATTGTTTTCTTCTTTCATTAACATGGAAGATTAAAATTGCATGTTTTTAAATTTAATTTGACAATTTAATAATTTGAATGATTATTTTCATGTTTTGAAAAACTTGAACAATTATATTCATATTTATCGTTAATTGTCAATTAGTTTAACCAATTATATTAAATAGATGGAATTTAACATCATATTAAGAAAGTTTATTAGAAGCACAAACATTGGAGGAACATGAAGTGGAGAATGAAAGAGACAACTTTGTGCAATTAATAAATTAAAAGTTTATATTTGAAAGTGTGCTCTCTTTTCCATCTCAATTTGATATTTGATAGTTTGAATGATTATGAAATTACCTTGGTAAGAAGTATAGTTCAATATTGGAAGACATTTTCTTAGTGCCATGCCTATATGACCTTAAGTTATGATTGCTTAAATATTTTCTCTATACATAATTTATATTCTCTTTGGTGCCAACTCCCATATTATAGCCTCAGAAAAATCATTCACACTTTAGGTTATAATCGATTATTTACTACTTATAGCTAGTGGGAAAATAAGTCAAAGCAAATGCTTTATTCTCAAATGGATTGCGTTATTACCTTGCATATTCTTCACTATTGCTATGTTCCCATGATTCTATTAATCCCTTCTTGTATCCCTTGGATTTCCTATTAACACAAGCTTTCTTCTATCCACTTGCTTTACTCTATTTGTTAGGGATACACGCTGATTTTTATTGTGGTAGATCATAGTGAGAAATCATCTCTTACATAGTTTCTTTCATACTCATTTTTAGGCTACCTCATCCCTTCTATGTAGAATCTCTAATTTCTAATTAAATTAGTGATATAGAGTATGCACATGGCTCAGAGGACCTAAGGTTCCCTAAGTAGTTCATCATTCATATGAGGGTTGCATTAAATTATCAACCAGGGAGTCATACAACTTTAGATAGTGCTTGAAAAATATATGAATTCATAGATTCTAGACATCCTACATCAATTAAGTATAGGCAAATAAACATATGCAAATACAATAAAAGCTAGAAACTATAATAAATTGCTAATTAACAAAACAGGGGAAAAAATATAAACAACTACCTCCTGCTACAGGTACCTAATGTTGAATATTGTAACTATTAACTATTAAACTATAGTGTCCTAACCTAGCTAATTTCTTCATAGTATGAAACAAAACATTAAGCTAGAGAATCCAATTCATGAATTACAACACATATATTTAAAATCATATAACTGAAAACCACCAATTGAATCACAGTGCATTATCTACTTTAACAACTGAAACTAAAGTGGTTCAAAAGTACCTCAAGTGGCCCTTGCTTGAGCTACTACTTCCATATGATTTTATCAAACACTCGCTTACTTAGCAAATAATGATATCAAGGTAATTCTATTTATTGCATACTAACATTGAAATTATACCCAAAATATAACATGAGTTTGTTGTATATATATTTTTTCAAATAACACACATTATAATCATAACACTACTGCTAAACTAATGTTATAGTAATACTAATAACTAGATATCCTCCTCGATAAAAGATCTTTCTATATAGGGTCTATGAAGGAGTTTCATTATTCATGGCTTGAAAACAAACTTATAAAACAAATGTCAACTCTTCCTCAAGGATAGGAAGAGGACTGAGTTTTGAAATAATAAATAATAACTGCTTGAAACAAGAGTAGAAAAACCAAATACATACTCCATGTATAACAAATTAACTGCTCATATGAGAAATGTGTTCAAAAGAATAGTTTATTCATAACTCAATCTCATTACAATTAGAATCCTTCTCCTTGTCTCATTGGTAGGTAAGATCAATATTAGGTGACTCACAAATTGATCGGTAAATGATCACCTTTAGTTCCTCTAAAAGTGTTGTGCCTCATTAAGTTGACTTTTATACAATAATATGCAATCCTTATGCCACGAGTTGAGAAACCCGTTGCTGCAAGTGGACAATTCTTCTTGTTGCAAGTGTTGGTCTTATTCCTAAGGCATTCTCATTATTAACAATCATAATTTAAATATAAGATCCTACTCAATTTCATAGACATTCATGAATTCATACATACACATATCAACAATTTTTTTTTCCATTTCCACATGCTTAAGACTACTTAAAAGTATATAAAAGGTATAGAAGGTTTTGGTAATGCCTTGAAACTTAGCATAAAGATATGATGAAAAGCATGAAACTGTAAAAGGGAAACTAGCCAATTATAGAGCCCATCACCTTCAACCAACTTAACTCTTACCTCCACCATCCCACAAACTATTACTTGTATCCTCCTCCTTACCACAAATTTTAACCAAACATGAAGAGTATAGGATATGTGATGTGAATGACTTATGTTCTAATGAGCCTACCACGATGCCTTGTTTTCCATATCTATTAGGGGATAACATGTTTATCTAGCTTTATGAGATCCTAAATATACTTACCATTCAACATCCACCTCATTCTTCCATTTCTACTATCACACACATTTTACCCATTTCATCGCATATAGCCCAACCTTTCACACCTTATTTTATAGTATACCACCTCCATCCATATTTCATTATGGATACACATATCCTTACAAGAAAAATTTCCTTGTACACATTATTGACCAACTCTCTTCTCCATTACTACTACACGCCTCAAGTGCCTACTTCATGTCCTATAGCCAAACCCTAGACACCTCCTAATTTACCCTATATTTCATTTCCCCTCGTAATCCCATGCCATTAAACTTTAATATTTCACCCTATTCTCCATTATCTCATCATATCCCATCCCATTAATCTCTACTAGTCCATCATTTATTCTATTATCCCCTTCTATATCCATCATATTAATATCTCTTATTTCACCCTATGTTCCATTATCCCCTCTTGGTCTTGTCCTATTATCTTCTCCTAATTCACTCTATGTTCCTTTATTCCCTCCTAATCCCATCACATTAACATTCAATAGTTCAACTTATATTTCATGATCTCCTCCTGACCCATCCCGCTAATCTCTACTAGTCCATCGTATGTTACATTATCCCCTTCTACTCCCATCCCATTGTACCTAGAACTCTTATTCCACCCTAATTTCCATTATTCCCTCTTTGTCTTGTCCTTTTATCCCTTCTATGTTATGCCAACTCCCTCCACATTTTATGCTATACATATACTCTTTAAAGAAACCTTTCCTTTCACTCATTATTGACCAACTTTATTCTCTATTACTATACACACCTCAAGATCCCACTTCATCTCCTATAATCAAACCCTAGATCCCTCCTAGTTCACCCTATGTTCTATTATTCCCTCCTAATCCCATCCCATTAACCTCTAATAGTTCACCCCATGTTTTATTATCATATCTTGGCATGTACCATTAATATCTACCAATCCATCCTTTGTTTTATTATCCCCTCTTGGTCTTGTCCCATTATCTTCTCCTAATTCACCATATGTTCCTTTATTTCCTCCTAATCTCATCACATTAACATCTAATATTTCATCCTATTTTCTATGATCCCCTCCTCACCCATCCCTCTAATCTGTACTAGTCCACCCTATGTTCCATTATCCACATTTACTCCATCCAATTGTACCATCTCTTATTTCAGCCTATGTTCTATCATCCCCTCTTAGTGTTGTCCCTTTATCCCATCTATATTATACCACTTTCATCCATATTTCATCCTATTCACATACACTTACAAGAAACATTTCGTTTTATTCATTATTGACCAACTCTCTTCTTCGTTACTATACAAAACTCAAGTGTCCACCTTATGTACTATAGTCAAACCCTAGACACTTCCTAATTCACCCTATGTTCCATTATTACCTCCTAATCCAATCCCATTAACATCTAATAATTCACCCTATGTTTCATTATCCCATCCTAGCCCATCCCATTAATATCTACCCAATCACCCTATGTTCCATTATCCACTTCTATTCTCATTCCATTACTTTCTCTTATTCACCCTATGTTCCATTATCCCCTCTTGGTCTTGTTCCATTATCTTATCCCCTCTTGGTATTGTTCCAACAATATCTAATAGATCACCTATTTTCCATGATCCCCTCTTGGCCCATCCCACTAATCTCTACTAGTCCATCATATGTTTTATTATCCCCTTCTACTAATGAAGATGAAATCGTCAATTTACTTTTACCATATTTCAAATATAGTTGAACTAGGTATTCTAGATGCATTATTTAATAAAAAATAATATTTTATAGTATTTTAATATCATTTATTGAATTAATGATTACTAAATGCATAATTTAATGCAAGGGATGTTTACACAATTATTACAAATGAAGATAATAAAGAAGGAATAAATTATTATTTATGCCATTATGTTGAGGAAAAAAATTAAATTGGGAGCCCCTGTCATAGATGGAGAAGAAATTGGGTATCCTACAAGATCGATGGTTATTACTAGAACATGTATTAGAAGGTATCTAATGAATAATTCCAATGTGTGGTTGTTTGAGGACTTTGACACACAAAAAAAATCTTCACTATTCTAACCTTGTCGCATCAAATGTTCAGTTGATCAAATATGGGGGTAGAACATTGAATAAGAACTTATGGAAATTTCAGGAGTCTAGCCATAAAGCAATACTCAACATCATAAAGAGTAGAGCAGATATGAATGGTTCATTGGAATGAATTAGTGGAGTGACACAAAGGTTGTACATAGTTTGTAAGTATGTCATGTACTTCTTAATTTATCTTATTTCAGTATGTTATGCACTTCTTAATCTAGGTTTTTATTTTGAATATGTTGTGCACTTATTAATTTATTTGATTTAAGTATGTTATAATTCTTAATCCATGAATTCTATTTGAGCATGTTATTAAATTTTTAATATGTTGGTTCATGGTGCCAAACAAGCTTCCAATTTCTTGTGGTTGGTGTTGTTAGTAGAGAATTTTATATTCTTGAAGAAAAGATAATATTTTAATTTGATTGGTTGAGTGGATCCCTAAGTGTCTTGGTTTTTCTAGTTGATCTAATGATTTCATTTTTATCTTCTTCTTTCTCATCTCTATGTGAAATGAAACATCACAAAAGTTCCAAGGTTATTTTGACCCCCTCTTTAAAATATATCAAATAGTCTTAAGGAGAATGCCATATTACATGTACATTTCAATAGATTGCACAATATTGTGTGAATTTGGGCTCAATATAATACCCTTTACTTATCCCCATACACACACATCCTCATGTATTTATATGTTCCTTATCCATATGTGCCTTATTCATTTTCCACACTAGGTATGTCATTGATAAAGTTTGAATGTATTATGAAGGTTCATTCTTACAAGATATACCCATATCCCATAATCAATCTTACTGAAGGCCATATCTCATCAAGACCATACAAGAATGGAATTTTTTTTAAAAAATGGTTTCAAGAATTCCATGGTTGTGACAATCATATTGGACTATTATTAGGCCATTTGAGAACTCATAGGTAATCAAATCTCCATGAAAAAAGAGACTTGAAGTTGCCTTTGAGAGTTTGGAGATGACCAAGGGTTTGAAAGGAAATATAAACATTGGGTTGGGTGGGAGATTCTAGGGGAGGCCTTGTTTTGTTCCCCAAGTGTGCCAATCCCTTAGGGCTATATAGTTCCAACAATGTATTTTAAGAGTCCCGAGAGCAAAAAACTACCAATCTATGATGGTATAGTTCTTGGAGTTTGTGGGGCCTATGAATTTTTCTAGGCCTAAAATTGGATATTAGGTCACTTAAAAATAACCTCTCTTTATTTTCTTCAACTCCACACTAGTCATTTGACTGTGACAAAGATCAAACACTTTCTTGCAAAAGGCAACATTTGAGAGAAATGTAAAGGTGTCATTATGCATATTTTATATTCTACGTGTCATAAGATTGAATAAACTACCCTACAATATTATGATGGGCAAGTGAATTCTAGGGGATATCCCATTTTTTTCCTCATGTGTGTCGATCCTATTAGGGTACAAAGTTCTATCAAGGTCTCTTAAGATCCCTAAGAGCAAAAAGCTACCAATATATGATGATGTAGTTCTCAGAGTTTATGGGGCATATTAACATTTTTTCTAGAAATATAAGTGGATGTGGAATACCTCCCAATAACCTCTATCAGCTTTCATCAACTCCACATCATTTTATTTTGACAAATATCAATCACTTTTTTATAAAAAGTGTTAGTTGAGAGCAATGTAAAGGTGCCAATAGGCATAATTTTTTGTTCTACCTATCATAGAACTAAATAAAATACACCAACACGTAGAGGTTGGTCGGTGGATTCTAGATGATCCCCATTTCATTCCCCAAGTGTGTTGATCCATCTAGGCTACATGGATCTAGAAAGGTCTTTTAAGAGCTATGAGAAAAAAAAATAGCCAATCTATGATGGGGAAGTTATAAAAATTCATGGGGCCTATAATGTTTCATTTAGACCTAAAAGTGGATGTGGGTTCCCTCCAAAATAACTTCTCTCAATTTTCATTAACTCCACATTTTTTGATCATGACAAGATTGAATGGATTCTTGTTAAAAGTGTCATTTGAGAGTTCAAGTAGGTTTCAATTACTATTGGTGTTACAGTTTATTTAGGGTTATTGTTCAATTAGGGTTCAAGTAGGGCCAGGGTTAGGGTTTAATTAGGGTTAGGGTCAAGTTATGGTTCAATTATGGTTAGGTTTAAGGATAGGTTAGGATTAGGGTTATGATTCAATTTGGGTAGGGTTAGGTTTATAATTAGGTCATCATTAATGTTCAATTAGGATTAGGTTTGGGGTAAGATTTAGGGTTTTAGGATATTGTTGGGGGTCAAAGTCAGGGCCAAGGTTAGGCTGGTTGAAAATGGTTTAACTTGGTTATTTGATGTTTGAATCTCAATAAGGAACTATGGTATTTACAAACACCTTTGGCCTAAATATGTTGAATCATGACAATCATGTTCTCCTTAGTCTAACCATTAGATATACCAATTAAACAACCAAGGGAAAATGATTGTGGACAAAAAGAAAGGGTGACAATGAGCCTAGGATTATGTATGCTAATATATGATGTGATAATGGTACTATATTTCCTTGAATGTTCTTTGATCATTCCTTTATTTATAGATTCCTAAGAGATATTGTATGGTTCAAATGATTGATTGAATATCTTTAAATATAAAAAAATAACACATAAATCAATATAAAAGGTGTGCTAGGTCAATTCACAATTGCTAGTGGTAAAAAACATGTGAATATTAATTTAGAATAAAAAAAATTGAGGTTCAAATCCATAACTATATTAATGACCCTAGTAAATTCTACATCTGCAAATTGATCTAACGTAATGGATAGGGAAGCTTAGGATTGAGACCAATTTGAATGAAATAAATTGATAAATGGATCAAGATAAAGTGATGCTATGAAATAAATTCATGTAAGAATATACCACTTATAGAATTAATGTTGTGTTAAAGACATTATAATTGAAGACTCAAATTATTGGTCATAAGTATGTAATTTTCCCCAAATTATATGTAATAAGTACTGAGTTTGTGAACATTAATTACGCTTCCCCTAACTTAATCAAGGCTAATTAAATGAGAGAACACAAGTGTCCACTAGAATAAATAAGAGTCAAATATCATAATATCACATTTTATTTTAATAAATTAAATACAATAAAATGATGTGCATAGAAGTAGAATTTAAGAGGGAACGTTTGTAAGGATGAAGGCTTGCAAATCTGATTCACCATACAATAGAAAATAAGTTATCTTAGAGTGTATATTTTGTCCTTATATTATTTGCAAGTTAATTTTACTAGAAAATGTTTATTTTAATCCTCGCATAATGTTTGCAATATAAAATTAATATTGATTTGTGGTGCATGTAGGGAATCTAGGGATGCATGTATCAGATGGGTTAGACATTCTTTGGGAAACATTCTATGTTGTATGTAATATTGCAATAAATATTTCATAATGGAAAAATTTAGTACCAAAAGGAAAAAATTAACACCAAAAGTGAGGGGGACACAAATTTGTAAGT
>VDFB02319287.1:0-12650 GCA_007258455.2 Sequoia sempervirens
TGAAAAGAAAATTAGGAGTGAACAACCCTTCCAATGGAAAAGGGGGTAATAAGAAGGTATTCGTGAGTTCATTTTCCTATTTTTTTCTTTGAATTCTGCTATTAGATGACTGATAAAATTTAATCTTAGTAATAAAACATTTCATAATGTAATAATAAATAAAACTTTTACTTTCTTAATAATGAATTTATATTTTTATTTAATACTTTTTAAGTGGTTCTCTATTCCTATAGAAGTGGATCCTAAGAAATGAACTTAGAAATATTCTAAAATAAATCAAGAACAACAATCTAATTAAAAAAATTTGTTTGCACAAATCATTTCATTTTAAAAATTAAAATAGATTATAATTTCATATTAAGTTAAATTAAAAAATACAAAAAGAAACTAATTAATTACTAAAAAGAAATTAGAGTTATCAAATGAAAAAAGCCACCTATAAAGAAATAAGAGTTATACAAAGGAAAAAGAAACTAATTAATTACTATAAAGAAACTAGAGTTATGCATTGGAAAAAAAACCACCTATAAAGAATTATTCTATTTCCTTTACTTTAGTTTTATTTTTCCAAATGCATTTCTTATTTTTCTTTTAATGTCTATCAAATTTTTTCTTTTAAACTTCTAGAACAAAAATGATAGTTGAAATTTTGTTTTTGTTTATAGACATTTATAAATTTTTCATTAAAAATACTTTAGAAGAACATTTATTTTAAATTAAATAGATCTATTTTACATATGAAACTGACTATAGAATTTTTACATATAATAAATATAATTAATCAAATGTATGATTGTCTTCACATTGTAAATATTTTTTAAATGAAAGAAGAATATATGTTACTTAAAATTTTGTTTTAGTTGAAATATTTTATTTATCAAATATAATAATATTTATTATAAACTTTGAATTGATATCTATGATCAAATAAGTAATGAATATATAATTAGACTACACATCAATATACTTTAAAGTTTTTATTAATATAAAATTTGATAACCATTTAAGCAAAGATTTTGAAAGGGTGTTATAATCTTTAATAAAGTCAACGGATAAAACAATAGCATGATAATAGATCTCCTTCCTTCATTGGGATTGTAAGATACCATAATATATGGCCTTAAAATCCTATTCATAATATGAGCTTCTCTAAACTATGCAACACATCGAGTATTATGATGTTGGGCCTCCCTTCAATAAAATGTGATTATATATATTTTTGGTAGGTTAACAAGTATTCTCTTTAAAAAAGTAAATAAAATTCAAAAAAAAGAAAATAGTTGTAAATAAAATTCAATTAATATTATAATTAGGTTATTTTATCACTCTTATGTTATTTTATTTACTTAAAAGTTATTTTACTTTTTACTGTGGAGTTATTTAAGGATTATTTTATTTTATTCATATCATAGGTGCCTACAAAAGATATCTTTGGCCTATTTTTTAAATATAGGTATGCTAGTTTATAATATTTATTCAAGTACCAATAATATATATAAAAGAATTAATATAAAATTAAAAAATATTTAATGATATAATTTCAACATCATATTTAACTAATTTAAGGATAGGCTATTATATTCTATAAAATTATCATATATAATTTTTAACTATAATGATCAAACAAATATCCAAATGCATGAAATTACACCTCATGTGAATAATAATACCCTTAACAACTAACAATAAATTTGGTGGATAAGATGATATATTCTATAATTTCTTAATAACTATCATTTCAAAATATTATTTGAGAGTGTAATTATTTGATAAGATAAGGTAGTGACAATCTTATTTACTTGTTAGTTCTTGTCATAGAACTATAGGAAAAGGGTAGTTTTTAACTAGTGATTAAATGGTTTACTTGCAGTCACTCAAAACTCATTACTTTCTTTTGATACATTATATCTTAATTTTCTTAAGATTTTTAACTTTCAAAATTCAAAAATTATTTTTCCTCAATCTTATTGGCTAAAAAACTTTTTATCATAGTTTTTCAAGGCATTTTTACACCACAAAGACCATAATAAAAAAATATTTACCTAATTTTAGAAAAAATTGAACCTTTTGCATTTGTTTTCTTATCAGATTCAACCGTAGTTTCGAGTCAAACCTATCAATTCCATGTTTTATGAGAGTGGTTCAACAAGAACCCATCTCTCATGACACTAATGGTCCACTACATCACTGAAAAGTACCCTACTTATCGATTGTTTACTTGTTATATTTTCCATTCTATGCATTTATTTACTTGTTATATCTTAAAATATAATTATAAAATTATAAAAAATTCAAATATGTAGTACCCCTTGGCTTTTAGCCCTTGGTGACGTTTGACGTTTGAGTAAGTTGTTTATTTGAGATGTCTTCTCGACTTGTTGATTCTATTATTTAATTTAATTTGATTTCAAAATTATATCATAAAGTTAATCCTATAATTAGCCTTGAGTAATCAATTTAAATTGATTTACAAGGTAACTTAAATTAATTTGGAAGTAAATATTAATTAAATACAATATGTTTGTGGAAAAGTATTATGTGGTGATAGTGATTACTAATTATTAAATTAATTTGTTAAGTTATAATGATTCGATAATTATATATTAATAATTTTATTAATGATGAATATTTGAAAGAATATAATAGAATACTATTTGCATTTATTAATAATGTTATTTTAAATACAAATGTAGTGGATAATGTGTTTAAATTGGAAATTAAGTGATAATGTTAAATCACAAAAAAGTAATTAAAAAGAGATAAAATTGGGAAACATTTGGCATGCAAGTGCATGCACAGTCAACTGAGCATCAGAGGGAAAGTTGTTGATTTTTGAGTTTTTATGATTAAGCATTTGATTTTTGTTTTCAAAAATACTAATCCTTTTCAGATTTTTAAGAATGCTCAATTATGGGGGAAAAGGTCGGCAATTAATTTTGGGTTTTTTAGGGAACAAGTAAAATTTGCTCTGAAAATAAACGTAAAAGAAAATATACAGCTTGAAGCATTCTTGGAGGTGGATTTTGGGAACAGAGGACGGATTTTGGGGACTGCAGAAGAAACAATCGTCTTAACACTTCGTCTCCATCTTCAATTGTAAATCCAGTTTGGTCTTGCTTTTTTCGTAATTTTGGTTTTCAAATAATGTAACAATATCTTATCTTCGTCTGTTGGAAATTAATGTCTGAATAGTGATGCGTTGTGAATGCTAGATTTGAATTCTGAAATATCTTTCTTTTCGCCCATAGGATTGGAGTTTTTGTCCATTATTCAAAGTGTGTCTTGAGGAAATTGTAGCTTTCATAATTGGTTCATTTAGCATCCTTGTTTTTAGGCGCCTCTTGGTTGTAGTGTAGGCGTACCTCTTTAGGTTTCCTGGATTTTCTGTTGCTTATCAAGTGCAACTAGCGAGTCTTCTTCTTCATCAAGTGGCACCCAGGGTTATATTCCTTCCATGTTAATCTTCATAGTGGGTGTGTCGATTTGTTTTACCTCTCTCTGAGTCGTTCCTTGGCTTTTATTATCTTTTTGTGAAGAGACAAATTCTTCTTCCAAATTTTATGGCTTGACCGCAGATTTTGTATTGATGAACTGATTGTATGCTGTGGTGGGTGTTCGTTATCTAAGTTTCTCTTTTGGCTTTTGATATTATATTTACCATGTATAAGTTAAATGAAAAAAAACCTTTGTCAATTCCCTCTTAATCTTTCATTCAACTTGGACTCTTTGGTTGCTTCCATCGTGTAGCATTAAGTCTTGCTCTTCTATGATTCCTTGATCTCAAACTGTTATGCACGGGTGATAATGGTAGTCCATGAAATCTCATCTCTCCTGGGCATGTCATCAAGAAACTCGCGTACCTTTTTGTATGTTCCCATATCGTTGTAGCATACATATCTTGCAACGATGGTGCTCCAAGAAAACTCACTTCATTCGCCAATCCAAATCTACAATTTGCGCACCAAATTATCAACTATATATGTAATGCAATAAGGATTATTGATGTCTGAAGTTGGCGCAGCCCTCATCTGCTATACCTGTGTGTCTGCGCGCACCTATTTCACAAGCGTAGCTTACAGTGTTAGGATGTGTTTTAGAGTGCGACATCAATTCGAAGACTTTGACAGTTTCCTTGAAAAGTCATTTTGTGCATATACCATTTTATGGCCTGGTTTATTTAGCTTGCTCCACTCTTTTGGAAGGTGCTATTTTACTTGCACGGTGACCAAGCCCACATACTTAGCACTTTACTTCGCATATGAGAATAAGTATTACGATATTCAGCTAATTAAGTAACACCTTCGCCAATATAGTCTTTTCACCTAATAATAGTAGGAGAGGCTCAGGTGCTATAAAAGTCTAAGACGAGCGTTGGAGATAGAGTAGCTAAGACAATAACCGGGGGTCAGCATAATGATCAGGATTTTATGCTTTTCCTCAAGGTTTTTATTTACTTGTATCAACATATAGAATATTCCTCCTTGTTTCTTGTGACGACTGTACTTTCTTATGCATGATTCTAACTTAGCTGTTGCTATTAAATGTCGAGTTCATTACTGTTTGGGAGTTTATTCTTTTGCATTGAGAACCTTACTTTAATAAGGATGGGAGATGACTTAAATGATTGAGATGAGAATATTAAATGTTGCAAGCCTACCACGGTTTATTACTTTACCATACCTCAAATGTTACCATTGAAGGATACAACCTATAGCAATGCCTTCATCTAGAGATTGTCCCTGTCGCTTTCATAGTTAAGGATCCTTTCAAAATTAACCAAAACATAGGCGTTCGATGTTTCTTTTTAAGAGTTTTCAATTTAACTTGAACCCCTATTCGTCTTTGTTCCTAGTTAGAAATGGTTTCTTGGTGCAGATTTTCCAATCACTTATGGCGTTTTGTTTGAGTATTCGATTTATTCATAATAACATATATAGGTATGGTTATGTTTCAGCTTCACATTTGATGGAAATTGTAGTATGATAAATATTTGATGCCCTATGTTTATAATCGTTCAGCTTAGGTTGGGTTCATTTATTTGTAATGCTATGGTATTCCATTAAATATAAACATATATATAGATATCTTATAATTGACTCTCAGCCCCTGTAATGGCCTTAAGTATTATTTAAAAGGCATTCAATTTTATGAAGATAAAAATACTAGATAAGCGTATATAAATACATAAATACGTATGTAAATAATTGCTTAATACATTCAAGTGAAATGAAATGTTTACAAAAAAATTCCCAATTATAAGGTAGGATCATACAAATGTATATAGTTATTAAATATCTCATTATAAATTGACAATAGAATATTGAATTAAACTAATTAGAGAGGTATGAGTCTCGTATGAAAAAGGTTATGTGTGTGTAAAGAGGAAAATTATTTAGTGGATTTTATAAGGTATGAGATTGCAATTTAAAAGTAAGGAGCTAAGATATTTTACTTATCAAATATGAAATTTAATATATATTAAATAAGAATTTTTGACTCAAACTTGGAAGATTGTATTGACAAGAAAATTAGAATTATTCTCCTTGAGGTTAAACAATGGTTCCTCTTGCTTTTTTCTTATTTGACATAAGGTTTATTTCATTTTGTGTATTACTTTTGGCATCTGTCTTTCTATCTATATATGAATAGTTCTAGTTATTTAATTTGAGTATATATATATATATATATATATATATATATATATATATATATATATATATATATATATATATATATATATATATATATATATATGTATGTATGTATGTATGTTATTAGTATTTGAGTGACTATTTCAATATTTAGAAGTTAATAATGTATATAAAGTATGGTGTAGAAAGAAAATATCTCTTGCAGAAATATTGATTTGGATAGAATTAAACAATTAAAAAGATTTGATTAAGTTTGTTCGGTTAGATTCCTTGCTTATATTATAGAATGTCATTCTTCTTATGAATTTTTTTATAAAATCACTAAGAAATAGTTATTGAATATCTAAAGAGATAATTTTTTTTTATAGAGTAATCTTTAATTATGTTTTAGAAGAGAAGGGTATTTTTTATTGTGGGGCAATAGTTTTTTGTGAGTTGTACTCAAACAAATTATAGTTAATAGCTCAGATAAGTTAGTGAGAAAGCAAGAATGTTACTTAATGAGTTGTTATTTTTAGTTTTGACTATAGGAATATCTTTTATGGGTAATTAGGTCAAATTATTTCATGTGGTTGGTTGTATTGTTGAATTGATTGTTACCTCAATTAATGTGTTGTTTACGGAGTGAGAGTGAACTTGGTTATTGTTCTAGTGGAAGAGATGATCATTTATGGAAGTTTTTTCTTGATTGCATGGTTATTGTGAGCTATCTTTAAAAGTATGATTTATGGATGTAATGTCAGATTGGTTCCTTGTGCTTTTGTGGGTGACTTTGTAAGTGAGTTGGCTATGTTAGCCTTCTTTTCGTGTATTTTGTGGGTGACTTTGTAAGTGAGTTGGCTATGTCAGCCTTCTTTTGGTTGAGCATGAGGATTTCATTGTGATGTTGTCACTTGCTATTTTATACTTAAGTGGTTGATTGAAAATAGTTTCTTGAGATTTTATTATTATTTCCGTTTCGATATGGAACCAGTGTGTTTATAATTTAGTAGACTTCTAGAGGTGGTGGGGAAACTTGATTAATGTTGGATTTTCCATGATTTGATCCTTGTCGTTTGTTTGTTCTTGTCTCTAATTTTTTAGCTCTTATGGGGTTACCTTGTACTATGGTGTTGACATTTGATGTAGCTCTTGGGCGAGATGGTTATACTCTGCACATGCACTTGGTTTTGTGGTTTTAGTGATTTACATGTTCTGGCACACCCCTTGATGTTGTTTGATTGTGTTTTGGTGCTATAAGGGAGAGTGGATTTTCATGGAGGCTAACAAACAAAGGGGCAGCCTAGATAATCCATGGAAGAGTTTATTTAATAAGAGAAAACCTAATAAAATATACTATTGGGGTTGGGTAGGATCACACTAAACAAGATAAATAAGATGTCTCACCCAGGCTGTTAGTGCTTTCACAGACTAAGGGTGGGCTGAGAAGGCAATGGGCGACAAGATCACTACCTTGTCCTCATGAAAGGTTAGTGGTTCTGCATGTGTCACCCTATGGGGCTGGTGCCTAGTGAGAGGCAACCAAGATAACCATAGATAAGGGTTGGTGCCTAGTGAGAGGCAGCTACGATAACCCATATAGGGCCATGTGATGACACTCTCCTATAGTATCCCTTGTTATTCTATTACCTTTGTGTGCCTCTAGAAGCAGCCACCTTGTAAGTATTCATTTGATGCAGAAGTTAATTATTGTTTATTGTTACTCTTGTTTGTTGAGTCTTGTAGTATTTCCACTTGATTATTCTATGTTGTGGGCCTTTCTTGTCATCTCCTAGCACAGGGGGTGGGCCTTTGGGTCCATGTGGTCAAGTGGAATGTGCTATGTACCCCATTGTGTCCCTAACCAGAGTTCGTGAAGCCTGGACATTGTACTGATGTAGTTGATCCAGAGCTTCTTCACAGTTCAATTGTACCATGTTCTTTGTTGTATTGCTCTTGTAATTGTTGGATGATTCCCACTTTGAGTGCAGAAGCATTGTTGTACTCTTGTAAACCTAAAAAAATGTAATTTCATATTGATACAATATGTATATTATGATTTGATCAATGTAATGTATGGATATTCTTGAATGTATCATGTGGTTCATTTATGGATGTATGATCATTGTTTACTTATCCTATTTCATGATTTTGCAATGTAATCTCATGATGTGGCAATCAACCTTATGGTATGGGTTTATGTTTAGTAATGTTGTCACATGTACCCTAGAGGACATAGTTAAATATTGTATATATATAATTGTAATAAAAAAATCATAATTAATTATTTACTTGGAAAAAAATAACAAAAAAATATGCATCACATCAGGACATGAGTCCTCTACCTATTTCTAAAATCTTATAAATTTTTTAATCTTTTATTGTGGTTAGGGTGGTAAGATAGACACCTACTTCTCATTTTTTCCCTGAAACTTAAGTACTGCTACATTGAAATTTAAAATTTTCATTAAATAGATTTTCCTTTTTTTTAAAATAAACCTACTATTTTAGAAACTACATTCAATTTTCTACAGATTCTATTCTAACACATTTTTGAAATAATATAGATAACTTATTCAAATTTTTACATCAAGTTTCCTAACTCTAATTTTTCTAAAAATTTTCCCACTTAAGGGCCTATTTTTCTATGATGATCCTGCACATGCTTGTTTTTGGGTTAGAGAGTGTCATAGTGTGGTTTTCACTCAAAGACCTAGATATTATTCTTAAATTTTCACTTTTACGACTAAAGGATTCAATCATTTCCGTGTAATAGGCATATGTGTCCAACTCAGTGTTGAATCTAGCCTTGTGATCTCTGCATGGTATAGTATCTTGCAATCCCATGAATTCTGAGAGATCCTCATCATTTTTGAATGTGTCCAAAATTGCAGGTCCTCATTGGTCATAATTGATGAGTTGGGGATAGACTAAGTTTAGCTCATGGGTTTGGTTGTTTGACTAAAAATATAGGGTACTAATCATGAGAAGGGAGGGATCCTCGAATAGCATGGGTAAGTCAATTATAGGGTCCTTGTTACACACATTAGTTATGTCAAAGCTAAAGTTATCTAAGGGAAAACCTGTGGATACTGGCAGATGAGGCGAAGAGTTTACTTTTCTCACTAGGGCACCTTTTCCAAGTATGGTTATTTTTGGAGGGGTGCACGCAAGGCCATGATTTCTCATACGCTTCTCATGGATGAGAGGGACTAGAAGACCATTGTCATTTTTCCCAAGTTTCTTATTTTTTTTATAGCCCATACCAAGCATCATTTGTAGTCCTTTGTTGCTATCATCCATGGGAAGATTAGGCATACGCCTTTCATCTTGATATAGCAGACTTCATATGTCTTTTTCATCTACCACTTCTCGGCTTATGTCTCCCCAACACTTGAATCTAGATGGGTCTGCTTTAAAATTTTGGGATGATGTTTCAATCGATTGGGGCTTCCCGTGAGACCTAGGAGAGTGAGATAACTCTCCTATTACAAAAGCACTCTTCTTCATTCTATAATCCCCACAACCATTGTCTTGGATAATAAATTTAATTTTAGAGATTTCAAGAATGGCTAGTGTCTTTGTCTTAGAGGTGGAGGCTAAAGTAGTTGGGTCTACATATGGAGTGGTAGGGCCTTCATCATTCTTTGGGACCTAGGGTATCTTGTAATACTTTGCTTCCATAATTTTATAGTAATAAAATGGCTTGGGATCACCATGGATTGTGACCTCTTGATTATGATAGGGAAACTTGACACATTGGTTGAAGGTAGAGGTGACAACTTGCATCCCATGTATCCATAGATTCCCTAGGAGGATATTATAAGGTAAATCAAGATCAAGGATCTGGCATGTGGTTTCCATGATGGCTGACCCTACTTGAATAGGGAGTTGAATAGTGCCTTGAGACACTCTTTCCTGATCATCATATGCCCTAATTATTATACCTTTACCTTTTTCAATGATTTCCTCAGAGAACCCCAAATTCTTTATTAACTTGAGAGAATAGATATTGAGACCTGTACCCCCATCCACCAAGATGCTTTTGACTTTGTTTTATGGACCAAGACCTCAAGATGGAGTGCGTGGTTATGAGATGGTTGCATTGGGAGGTCCTGATCGAAAAATGTGAGGAGATGTGGGGTGGTGATGTGTCTAACCATAGCTTGGAACTGTTTAGCATCAAGATCTCTATGGAAAGTGGATGAAGCCAATGCTTCCTCTAGGATATTCCTATGCATGGGCGAGATCTTTAGCAACTCCATGATGGAGATCTGAGTGGGGGTTCTTTTCAACTAGTACAAGACATTATAACCATTGGGAACATATTTTGGATTTGAGGTGGATGCCTTAGATGGTTGGGATGGTCCAACAATGGTAACTTTTTTGCCATGTGTGGTGACTCCACAATCAGCTTTGGCTCACTTGATGTTAACAACAGTGACCCATTCATCTAGGGATATGACAACAAGATCGTAAACATGGTTTACATTTCCATTATTTTTATTTCCATGGTTATTCCCTTTATTATGATCAGGCATTGGATTCGTGTATATCTTTAGGTCCTAATTTTTGGTTGGTTGCTCAACATTTATGATTTTGTCATCAATAAGGTCTTGGATTATATTTTTCAATCTCATGCAACTAGTCGTGGAGTGTCCCTTGATTTTATGAAAATAATAAAGGTGGTTTTCATTGTACCATGGTGGTTTCACTTGGGGCTCTTGATAATTCTCATAAATGGGGATTTTAATGAGATTTTCATTTACTAGTTTCTTCATGATGGATTCGATTGATTCCCCAAGGATTGTGTATTTTTTCTTGGGGGATACTTGTTTCATGGAGGTGGTACCACTTCATTATTCAAATTGTTGACTTGATTATTGGGTGGTTGTGATACCACATTGGCTTGTGTGTTGTTTCAATTGTTTCCTTGCGGTTGTTGGTATGATTGTGTGTTTTGTTTATGGACACTAATTATGACCTTGGCATCAATCACACCATCATTAGTGACATTTTTGGTTTTCTCCAATGTGCAAGGTTTTTCGTTATAAATGGTGTAAGGGCAGTTGTCTTGATATTCCTAATATGTGAGTGTTCCCCCTTGTGCAATAAGGGCTCTTTCGATGTTGAGTGTCTTGGGGATCAAATGGTCATACGTGGTGATGCAATACATTTTTAGGTGGAAGGGTACATTTTTCTCAAGATTGGAAATGATAGTGCAGATTTGTTGTTCCTCTAGCATGGCCCACTTGCTCCTATTGGCCTTAGATCTTCAACATTGTATGAAGGTTGTGAATGTATCTCCCTTAGCCTATTTAAGAGTGGATAGTTCCTCTAGACTCACATCCATTCCTATGTTGAATGCATAGTTCTTTATGAATGCATCCATGATTTCTTGGAATTATTTGATAACAAAAGGGAGGCAAGAGAACCATTCAATTGCTTGTCCAACAAAACTTCTAGGGAATAGTCGCATTAGATATGTGTTGTCATATGCAACTTCCATGAAATGTACTTGGAATTCCTTGATGTGATCTTTAGGATTACCCATCCCACGATATTTGTCAAATTTAGGGATTTCAAACCCTTTTGGGAACAGTACTATCGTAAGGCTTCTGTTGAATGGATAGGGGAAAAAATTGCTTAGAATTTTCATTGTTTTTCTAGATTGGAGGTCTAGCACCTGTTGCAAGAGCAACTTGATTTGTGTCATCACATCATTTTTTGGATCGGGTGGTGGGGTGAATGTGTTTTGAGGTGGTCTAATCATTTAAGTGGCAGGTGGGGTATTGTGTATATTTGTGGGAGGTTGTTGCAAGCTTTGTTGTGTGACCAAGGCCTATTGGTATGCCTAAAATTGTTGTTGTGCCAACAATGCTTGTTGTTGGTCTTCTTGTTGTTGTTAGTACCAACAATGCTTGTTGTTGGGCTAATAATTGGGTTGATTCTTGTTACACTTGGTGTGGACATCAAATCTGCAAATGGTTAGTAACTAACATAGACAAACATGATTAGTTTCCAAACAAAGCAAACCTTCAACATTCATATGAGATATCTAACATGTTTTAAAATGCTATCTAATAACAAGATACATAAAAGCCTACAAAGAAAAACATGAAATCAATCTATACCATATTGGATTGGTGTCACATGTGCTAGTGACCCTTTCCCAATCCTTGATTGATAGCTAGTGATGATGATGCAATGGAAATAATGAGCAAAATTAGTTCTCAAGGAGAGTAACTTTGCATATACTTTTTGGATGAAATTGTGGAGGTTGTGAAGGATTTGATAAGAGATGAAGCCTCTATTTTATAGATTTTCAAAATGCTAAGTGTTGAAAATGGACCAATGTGGGACAAAGATCAAGCCAATAAGATAAGGCCACTTTTCAAGTGATGATAGGCCAATGGTTGTGCAAGATTTGGGAAGAGTGCCCATGAGAGGGAGAATTTGAATTCAAATTTTGCAATAAATGCTGATTTTGACTTTGGAAGGGGACATGTAAGAGACATGTAAGGCCTCATAAATGCTCTGTTGGGTGTACATGTCCACTTGGGGGGAGATTCAAACTTGGAGGATATTCTCCCTTTATGCCAAGTTGAAAATAAAGATTTTGATAAATCAATTAAATGAAATTTCATGTGCAAGTGGCCAAATCTAGAGAATGCAAGAGGGTGAGATTAGCATTTAATCAGGATTAGATTAAATTAATGATGATTAGGCTGATTTGAACAATTTGACTTGATTTAGGGATTTAAATCAAATCAAAGGGAGATGAATGATGATCTGAGATTTAATTAAATAAATGATTGATTTATTTAATCAAAGAGATGATGATAGGATCAAGTTTGATTTATTTGATTTAAACTGATGACTTTAGGAGATTGATAAATAAACTTGATTTATTTTCCGAATGGATGAATATGACCTAGTTGAATGCATTATGTCAATTTGATGTGTCTACATTTTGCTCCTCTTTGAAGCAATGTACTTGTTGCATTGGTTCAAAGAATA